>JZLH01S0080106.1:623-15710 GCA_001188425.1 Eucidaris tribuloides | reverse complement strand
GTCAATATCAGGTCTTGGAGACAGCATTGCTGGAATTCTGAAGAAAGATGACATGGTGGGAAACAACAGAAAAAGGTCTACATATGTACATGTAGGAATGCAGCATAATTTATCAAGTACCATGCAAGACTTTACATCATTTTTGGTAAATTCAATTCGTTCAGTTCAGTTCATTGACATGCAGTATAAATGAAGATGAAATGTTAAATAAAAGACAACAGTCTAAAGCCCAACCCAAAGCAAAGCTGTCAATGCAAACTAAAGAGGATATAAAGAGATGTTGCTAGTTTAACACACATTTCCCATAGACACCAGGATGAGCTATCTTGTCCGTCATCTTCAATTGGGTAATAAGTAATGGAAGCCTACATTGTATTCCTGGTAAAGGCTGAGAAAAGACTAACTATATTCTGCTGACAAGTTCTGTTATTGCTCTGGTTTGAAACAAAGAACAGATAATTATTGCAAAAAGAGAAGTTGCAATATAAATTTAGGGTCGGGGTCTATAAAATGAAATGATGATGTAGCACTTCCAGGTCAAAGAATAATTGTGTGGAGTGGACTTCAGTCGGTAAAGCACCCTGCACATTTATAATCCATGTGTTATGCAGTTATGCATATCTGAACTCATTCCTCACCCAAATGTATCACATGAAGTGCTCAAGAATTTGGCCTGTACATGTATATCAAGGGATTTTGAAGAAATAGACAGGGTCCTCATTATAACTTTTATAGATGTAGGAACATAGGCCTAGATGCGGTATAAGAACATCTATTCTGTGTGTATACTGTAAAGTGATGCTAGTCTCTTTCTACCTCCATGTTCCATGTAATGTAGTGGCTGTTTTATGTGAAAATAGCAGTACTGATTATATCAAGGGTAGTACATGTAAGAGGTATTTTTTAACCCTGGCAAAGCTTGTGACTTAATGATATGAGTTATCAAAAGGTGATGTTGACTAGGCTTAATGTATTGTTGACACAACTTGCCCTGTACTGACGGAATGGAATTTGACAGCCAAAGAGCAATATGAAAACCTCTGAATAATGCTGAAAATCAAAAATCCATGTAGCAGCTGCACATAGAAAATATCTGTAGAAACCAGTGCTGAAGTTGTGCGATGTTTTCCTCATTTTTGTCCCCAAAACACTAAGATTTGGCAAGAGTATTATGTTTTTCCACCAAAAAGTCTAGGGATTTGAATTGTGGTTTAAGGTCAAGGCCATTGTGATGATTTTCCGTTGGAGTTGTGTATCTGACTCGATGCTCCTGCCTGCCTGGTACTGACAGCAATGGCAGCCAGGCTCAGCAGGGCCAAACTGACAAATGAGCCTTGTTGATGGACTGTTTACCACTTGGGGTCAACAAAGACACCCTCCTCATCATCATCAGCTTGGGGAGGAAGGAGGTGGGGAGAAGGAGGAGAAGGAGAAGGAGGAAGAAGAGGACAGGAGGAGAGGAAGAGGAAGATGAGGGAAAAGAGGATGGGGAGGGATAAAAGGAGGGGAGGAAGATGAGGGGGAAGAGAAGGAAGGAGGAGAGGAAGAGGAAGATGAGGGGAAAGAGAGGAAGAGGAGGAGGAGGAAGGAGGAGGAGGGAGGAGGAGGAGGAGGAGGGAGAATGAGGAAGAGGAGGAGGAAGAGGAGGAGAAGGTGGTGGTGGTGGAGGAGGAGGATGGAGAAAAAGGAGGAGGAGGAAGAGGAGGAGGGAGGAGAGGAAGGAGAAGATGAGGGAAAAGTTGATGAGGAAGGGAGGAAGAAGAGGAGGAAGAAAAAGGAAGATGGGGAAAAGAGGATAAGGAAGAGTAAGAGGAGGAGGAAGGAGAGGAAGATGAAGATAAGGGAAAAGTGGATTTGGAGGAGTAAGAGGAGGAGGGGGAGGAAGGAAGAGGAGGAAGAAGAAAATGAGGGAAGGAGGAGGAGTGGGGGAGGAGGAGGAGGAGGAAGAGGAAGATAGTAGAAGACTAGTGCGTAGTGATAGTGACGGTTGTGGTGATGGTTGTGGTAATGATAGTGGAGATGATTTTGGACTTTATGGTGATATGTAAGAATGTTCAAAAGAATTTGTGTTCAACTGTAATAGACAATTTTTGGATTCATTCAACCAAAGTTTTGACACTTTGGCACTTTAGGGAGCAAACTAAGTTGAATTGTATCACAGTCAAGTCTGTTTGATTATAGCAGTCTTTAGGCTCAATGCAAGAAGGTTGCAAGTTTTAAAGAAATTTTAGGTTTCCATCTGGCATGAGACGGTGAAACTGAATCAGTGGGGGGGGGGGGGGAAGGCAGGGACAATCCATCATTCCACTTTTTAGGTATTAGTAGATAGAGCTATGGGTGTCATTGAATGGCTTAATATGGAACTATGTATTACATGGATACCTCACATTCTGTCAAGGATAATCATCGAAATTTGAGTTATTACAAAATTGATTTCTTTTGCAGAAAATGATGAATTTTCAACCCAGTTGCCAAATCATTGTTGTATGTCTACAAACTTTGAAACCTGCTTTCCAAGGGATTACTGTGACAAGAATGGTGCAATGGACCTAGAATCACCTAAAATCTGTTTTGCATTCATCTTCTTTCTTCTACCTTTATGGAGTCGATTTGACATTTCTGGCCTCTGCTACCATGGCAACCATAAAACAATGGAGCCCTCACAGATTTATCCTGGCAGACTGCCATGGGATATGTTAGACGCGGGCGAATCACCTTCATCTGGGGGTAACTGCAAAGAATAGAGTGATTGTTGTTGATTGTCTCGGAGTCAATAAACATGACATTCAGAAACATTCAGGGCATTAATCTTCTGTATCATGTGATTGCATCGTCTTTTGTTTTGGATTGTTTTGTTTTGCATCACTTTGTTTTGCTGTATTTTTTATTTATTTTTTTTTTGCAATCAAGCATTGTGACTGGATAGACAGTTGGCCTTATATGTGTATAAGAATAATTAGTAATAGATTGTGGAATGTATATCTTTGAACAAGAACTTATTGCTGCTCCAATTACAAAACCTGGGGGGGGGGGGGCTTGCTTTAAATTGCCTTTGCCATCATGAGAAATTCCAAAGGCAAAGCATCCCTTCTTATCTTTTACAACTCTGTAGGTGCATCTAAACACTACACAAAAAATAAGTTCCCCCTTTTTGACAATTCCATAACTTTTTAACGAAATAATTTTAAGCAGAATGATTTGGCAGGAGTGTTTCTGCACTCATTGACTAACTTCTGTGTGAAAATGTGATTGATCCGTCAAGTCATGCATGAGTGAGCATGTAATAAAGGTTAAAATGTCACTTTTCAAAAGTCACAAGGGTCATTTTGAGGGATTTGCGATGCCGGATTTTGACAAATTCTTTTTCTGTTGAATGATTAAGCGCTATTTATGTTAACCAGGTATCGTTTGACCCCCTAAGAATTTTTTGGCACTTTTCGCATATTTACGCTTCAGTGAGCTCAATTTAACAATTTCCATCCATCCTTAATTTTGAAATTGTAAAATCCATTAAGTTTATTGAAAAATTTGAAATCCGATATTTTTCAGCCAAGTGTATTTTTACACGTTGTATGGACATAAGAGGTTGTAACCATGTCAGGGTTCAGTGAGCACACTTTATAAAAAAAACAAAAATACCATTATTTACCATTATTTTGGCATAAGAGATGACTCCTGTGACTTTTGAAAAGTGACATTTTAGCCTTTAATTCATGCTCACTCATGCATGGCTTGACGGATTAATCTTATTTTCACACAGAGGTTAGTCAAGGAGTGTGGAAATGTTCCTGCCATGTAATTTTGCTAAAACTTATTTCATTAAAAATTTATGGTATTTTGAACAAGGGGGAACTTACTTTTTGTGTAGTGTTTAGATTAACTCCTGATCCCCAGTATAAATTTAGTATTACAAGTATATATAAAAAAAAAAATAAAAAAAATAAGAATTTATATAGATTACTAAAATTTAAACTTTCACCTGCTCAGTAGAATCTACTAGTAGCAAAGGCCACTTGTCATTGGTTCAACTTCACTGGGGTGAGTTTTTGACTTATTAAACTTTGATCATCAGTTATTCAGTTTTCACTGGATGATGAATTGTGTCTAGCAGTGAGAATAGTGTAACAGTCAAACGAGATAAAGAGTGTCTCTATGTTGCTGTCTTAAATTTGAATTTGAAGTGACTAATTTTCACAGAAACAGACTCTTCAGCTCCACAATTTTTGCAAGAAGTGAAAATTGTTTGAATCTATGAATAAATTTACCATATTTTTTCTGGTGACAGTATATTAGGGTACACGGTGTAAATCAAGAATGCAGTTTTAAGGACACTATATAACACTGTGGAAGAACCATTTCAAAATTGTCGAACTTTGCTATCTGACATATCTGACAGTGTTTGAATGGACAAATAAACACCTTAGAACACAAAAGTTTGGACAGTTATACTGCTGCTAGTAAAATATGTGCAGATAAAAATTGGCACATTAATTCTATCTCGGCCGATAGGAAATTCTGCAACACAGCAGTCTACGGGGGGAAAACTGAAATGGTCTCTCAATAATTTTCACTTTTTTGAAGCACTTAACGACCGTTTTAAACTGCAATTTTTTTCAGGGCTTCATTTCTAGACTGTATCAGAGACACTGGTAGGATGGGGAATCATGTAGCTCAGATTTTTTAAACTGGAAACATTGTTATACAATGCCTTTAACCTGTTAGAGACTAAGTACGAGTTAACTCGTGTAGGGGTGTATAGAAAATCCATGTTACGGTATAGTGTAATCATATAATCTCCAACAAGTTAAAGGAGTGACATGATTGTGAGAAGTCAAAAATGCCTCAAGAGACAAATGAGTTGAAATATATACATGTACACTAGGCCACAGGCTAGAGTGTATCGGGCTGGAAGAATTTGTCTTGAATATGTTTACTTGAGGAGAAACAAGCATTAATTTACCAGTATTGAATAAATCTCTTGCCTTGATAGAAATTAATCCCATAGAAAGCTGCACAATAAATTTCACCATCACAGCATCTTCTGATAATAATTTTATCAAGAAAGAGGAAATGTATGACAGTGAAATTTTCACAGCAGAAACTTTAATCAGTATACTTGATTCTTGGTACAAGTAGGCAAAGTTGGTTTTGATAAAAGCAGAAAAATCCAAATTGAGAGAAACATATATTAACCCGTTGGCTACGGGAACCGGATGTGCCCTGTGTTAACTCTATGGGATTTTCAGAATCTCGGAGGCAACAGGTTAATGAAAGTTTGGCAAAAATCCATCAAAGAATGTTGTGACGTTTCAAAGTTTTGAATTTGTGATGTCACATGCGAGTAGCTTCCCATAATGTCATGTGATATAAATTCCATTAAAGTGCCATTTTCTCAGAAAATTGAAAACGATGTTACCTGTGCATTCAATATGTTATAAGAAACATTATTTCAATTTGTGGAATTTATATTACATGATATGGGGAGCTGCTCGCATGTGACTTCACAAAATTAAAACTTTGAAACTTCATAAGTCTGTTGTTCTTCGTTGGATTTTTGCCAAACTTTCATTAATATATTTCTCTTATTTTTCTGCTTTTATTAAAAACCAACCTGACGTCAGGGTGAACTTTGCCTTCAATAGTTTTGGCTAGCCCATACCCGTAACTTCAACTCCACCCTGTCCCTGGCCTACTGGAAACCCTCCTACTACTAGTCCCATCAAAGCCCCCTCTTGAGAGATGCAGAGAGAGACTGCAAAAGAAAGAGAAAGTCTGTATTTAAATGGTGTTCAAACTCAATAAGGGTAATTTCAATGAAGTGCTTTCTGTCCCTTTCTCCTACCTCGCATTGTTCCCTCCTCTCCCAACAGCATTCCCATTGTCCGCCCCTCTGTCTTCCCCCTGACACAATAACCCCTGAATAACATGCCCCGACAATGGGGGGCTTTGTGGTCCCCTCTCCCTCAAGACAGCTTCTCTCTGTTATGCTGATGCGCTGGATCCGCTCACAATGCCCGATCTGGTCCTGGCTTTGTGTCGCCTTATTACTTGTATTTACCGACACACAATGACGCACGTCATCGCCCCTTTCAGTCCTTTCGGCAAATTCCGAGCCAAATCCATAATACTGGGGGTATGGTGGTGGGTGTGTTGTGTTGGATGGGTGTACATTTAAATAGCCAAATCTAGGGAGGTTTAACTACAAAATGAAATGAAGGCAGAGGATAAGCTTACATGAATATGGTCGAATTAGATCATAGTATCATTATGACAAATCATAGCAGTCAGACAAGAATGAACTCTTAGCCTAGGCCTGGCTGATATAAAGATCACATGAAGGTTCTTTAGAATCCTTACCACATACATGATTTCTTGACAAGTTCTGTGACCCAATAGATAATTTGAACACACCTACATGTACGTCTGCTGTTGGGGGTAGATGTAGGCCTACATGTACATAGTTTCATCCTCGCCTGAAAAGGGGTTAGAAATTGCTCGCAAGACTGCTGTATTTGCCCATGGACCCGTTGTAGGTCCATGATTTGCCTTAGGTACATAGTTTCATAACTGAGAGTTGATCTAGTTCTGTCAGTAAGTTAGTGCAGGCTTTGACAGTTTGACTTTCAACATGAAAGTTATTTCATTATTATTATGTTTGTGGGATTTGACCATGTGTATGTGCTATGTCACAATTTTGGTTTGCATACATGTGACTTTGTTATTAAAAATGTAAAACCACCTTTTTTCTTGTGGAACATTTAATACCCAAATGTTCATCTGAATGTACTATGTATGTTATAGTTTTGGTCGATCAGACAAAATTGTCAACTTTCACAGAGTATTCTATTGTCACCCCAGACATTAGTCAACAACATCAGGAAAATTCTTTTTAGTGACAAATTATGATGTTTAACTCTTAACGTGCCAGAGGATTTGAACCTCTATGACCTTTATGTGTATTATGTGTCGCAGATCTGCGACTTCGGCACGTTAAGAGTTAAAGGAGAGCATCTAGCGATATGTACATTACCTATGGGAAATGTCGGGCGTCCCCCCTGACATATTAGATTTTGAGTAATCTCTAAAAAATGAGAGGGTTTCAGAGCTAGGATTTTCTGGGTATCAATAGATCATATAGATGTGTCTAAAAAATATGATTGCAAAGAATTTAATTTTTTACCATTGACTAAAACTATACCTTGGCTTTAAACCCAGTTCATTTTCATAATAAAGACTGTACATGTAGTTTCTATGCATTCAAATTATAGTGATATAAACATGTAAATGTGAGAGGATGTAGAAAGACTAGATGCAAATCGTTGCTGTCTGATCATTCTTTCCATTCTCCACTTCTTCTTCATTCTCAATAATAGAAACTGAATACCCGGCCTCACAAGTCTGATATCATTAGCTTGTCATTGAGAAGGTTACAGTACATGTATATTGAGTAGGCCTATTTGTCCCATAAGTACAACTGTTGTATAAAGGGGGAGTTTAAAGGTCGTCTCTCTCACCTGTATATTTGTCCTCATAATCATTGATCTAGTCTTGTTTCTACATCCCCAGGCCAGGTCATTAATATTTAATGGCATCTATTCAAATAAAAAAGTAGACCATTTGTCTTCAAGTGTGTATGTAGTATGTACACTTGCTATTTGGTGACTTCCACAATGTAGTATAGATCACAGACCTGATCTCCAGACCTTATGTATGATTTTGTGAGCAAATTTGAAATAAGTTTAAAATGAATGAGTGATATTCATGGTCAGATATTCCACAAATATAACTTGTCTTTCTTTTGATTGAACATTACTTCATTATTCCTGCTGAACCATTCTTTAAAAAAAAAAAAAAATCAAGTGCTCTATCATTACTAATACTATTCAGGAGGGGATTTTCATGTTTTTTGTGTCGGATGTAAATTTAATGAAAGATTGTTGAAATATTTGTCAGATAAACCCAAAGTAGATGCTGGCTTCAACTAGCAGGTACTTGTAAGCTGGTTTTAGCAACCTTTATTGTTGTTAGCTTGGTATTACCAGTGTCTGTGAAGTAGACTAATGTCTTCCCCTCTTTATCCCCAACATACGTCATACTGGTCAGTCCTAGCCACACTCCTTGAATAGAAGCGGTCGATGGAGAGGGTAGATAGAGGGGTAGTTACGATTATAACGGTTGTTAATAGCACCAAGCCTAATCGATAGTATTGATTTCCTGAATACGTTACGGTGTCATGTATATTGTGAACTTCAAAAGTTGGTAACATTTTCGTGCTTTGTAATTGTATTACTATGAGTATAGTTCGTATGTCCAAGCTTTGTGAATTAGTCATTAGTGGGGTCACAGTATTTGTTTTCCTTTATTGACATTTGTTTGTGCATTCCCAAAATATAATAGTTCTTGGAAAAGTAAAAAATATCTCAAGAATAAAATGGATTGAAACATATACATATACACTGGCTAGAGTGTAGTTTCAGACTGGAAAGATTTGCTGTGCATTTGTTTACTTTCGGAGAAACAAGATTAATTTATTGGTATTGAATTAATCTCTGTCCCTGATAGAAATTGATCCCATAGAAAGCCACACAACATATTTCAAACATCAATTTGAGGTACAACAAAGAGGAAATGTATGTAGTGTATGGTTATGAAAGTTTCATAGCAGGAACTTTAAAGCACATGTAGGCCTACATGTATAGTTTTGGTCAGTCAGACAAAATTGTCAGTCTTTCACGAAGTATTATATTGTCACCCCAGACAGCAGAAAACAACATCAAACTTACTGAAAATTGTTTATAATTATGTTTAAATTAAAGGAACACATCTAGCGGTATGTACATTACTTATACAAAAATGTCAGGATTTCCCCACCCCTGACATTTAACATTTTGAGTAATAAAAAAAAAAAAATGGGAGGGTTTTAGATCGAGCAATTTTCATGGCATTGATACATCATATAGGTGCATCTGAAACATATAATTGCAAAGAATTTCATTTTTTACCATTTACCAAACTTTAACTTTGGCTTTAAAGACCACTTACAATCTTACCATTTCCTTTAAAGGCACTGTATAACAGTGTTTCCAGTTTAAAAAATCTGAGCTGCATGATTCCCCGTGCTACCAGTGTCTCTGACATGGTCTAAAAATGAAGCCCTGACAAAATTACAGTTTAAAACAATCATTAAGTGCTTTAAAAAAGTGAAAATCATTGAGAGACCATTCCAGCTTTCCCCCATAGACTGCTGTGTTGCAGAATTTCCTATCGCCCGCTAGGAAATTAATGTGCCAATTTGTATCTGCACATATTGTACTAGTGACATCATAACTGTCCAAACTTCTGTGTTCTAAGGTGTTTATTTGTCCATTCAAACACTGTCAGATATGTCAGATAGCAAAGTTCGACAATTTTTTAAACGTGTCTTCCACAGTGTTATATAGCGTCTTTAAAACTCTAATCTAACATAACTGGCTCTCTGGCTAGAGGGCTAGTGATGATCTCAAACCAGCTGAAGAAACTATAATTGTTTGTCGGCAACTTGGTAAGTGTGTTTCATGCAGGAGCAGTACAATTACACACATAATTGATACATTTTCATCCAACATTCTGACCCCCCCCCCATCCCCAACCTATTACAGGGGACATAATGTCCTTGATAAATGTATCAAGATATTGAGAAGCATAGGTATATACAGTGCCATTTAATGGACCATTTTACATGTACTTTAAACTCAAACAATCAAATTTTTGCTTGAGGTGGGATCGCGGGAAGACATACATGTTATCAACGTTTGTAAAAGGGGGTAATTTCGGAAAATAACTTGGCATAAAGGCGATCAGTTGTCCCCAGTCCCAAACCAATTAGGACCACCGCCGGACCAAGGCAGCTTGCCGAACTTCTTTTGCACCGTACACAGTTAGGCTGAAACCCCAGCAGTGAGACTGTTTATTCCTTTTCTCTTCATAACACTTTCGTGCAAACTTGGCAACCATTCTTTAACTGGCCACTGATCCTACCATCCTCTGAAAACACCCTCCCAAAAATAGAGAATGAAAGAAAAAAGATCCATGACTCTATAGTAAACTAGTCTTCATCATAGGCATTTTAGTTCTAAATCTGTTCTAGTTTATAGTCATGGGAAAACAGTGTAAACCCAAGTCTAATGTATTCAATTTTAGATTGCATTATTGCTTAGTAGTGTACTTGAACTTTTACACTTAGTGGAAAAAGTACTGTACTACTTGTTCACTGTTCCATATTGTTTTAAATAACAGTGATTGTAATTTAGGGACAGTGATTTTCTATGAAAGCGGAAAAGGAAGGGAGTTTCCAGAAATAACAACATGAAACGGAAAGTGGGTTTTCAAATAGAAAATAACAGGAAACCTCTCTTTCTAAAAATGGTCAGTTTTTGAAAGAAAGAAAACACATAGAAAATTCATAACAGAAATTAGAAAAAGTTGCCAAAGAAGCACAGAAACTGCAGCAGAATATTACATTTTATGTAAACGGAATTTTCATATTCGCATGTATACATAGTTTGCGCAAAACATAATTTTCATTTTTCAGGCAAGTTGAAACAGGATTCCACATTGTTTAAAACGGAAAAGGCCATTTTTTTAAATGGAAACTCATTGTCCCTAACTGTCTAGGTTGTAGTCTTAGTTACTAATACACATTTACTTACATAAGGGAAGGGAAAGGGGTGCATAAGAATAGGAAAGTTTGTGGTCAGGTTTACCATTGCTAGAAAATCCACTAAGTACACAATTATGACATCCCTATCCAGCTCAATTTGGTCCACCAACTCTTGTTCTAGTGATAATACTTCCCATGACAAAGTTGTAGGCTTAGGGTGGTTGTGTGTAGGTTTTAGGTTGGCTAGGGTTTTGGTAACTACTAACTAGGTTTAAAATTAATAATTGCAGTTGGAGCAACTGTCAATCATATGAGCAGATATTTTACAGTGTCAATACAGAGTGTTTTGAAAAAAGCGGAACCCATCTTCCACCAGGAATATATAATCTAATAAACATATAATTATGTTTATTGCAATATGTTGTCTGAAAGATAATTTATTGCTCTTTTATTTGATACCATATTTGTAATAATTAAGCATTGAGTTATCGAATTGCAAACATTTTAAATGAGCAATGTTAAAATTGTTTTGCGCACAAGATTTAGATCTATTCATCAACACGGTCAAAGATGGTTATTCCATGGAGCTACTGAGAGCTGAGACCTTCCATTTTGTTCTTTCAAGGTCTCGGTGAATAACTGTAATTCCAGGCTTAATAATTGAAAATATGGTATAATGGTATCAAATGAAAGAGTAATAAAAAATAACCAAATAGTGGAATTCTTAAAAACTAGTAATTTCTTGAAAATTATGTGTAGTTCTCATTCCCTTCATAAGATTTAGGGGAGTGGGAGGGGGTCAAATGTTACATACTTCAGTTGAAGAAAACAGTCTCCACAAGTCCACAGAACATACACTGATTGTGGCTCATGTGGCTCGTAGCAAAATGGTGCATAGATGTTGGAGGGTACTGAATGCAATGTCCGTGACACCATATTGCATGATTTAGGATTTCAATAATTTATTTGTGGGAAGGAAACAGGGTTTTGGATGAGGAACAAACTTTACTTGGACTCATTATTACATTTTACCAGATCTACTATACATACATGTACATGTAGAGTCTGATCTGATTTTTTTTTTGGTCATGTATATTTCCACTATCAAAGTTTTACAGGTGCTATTATAAGTTTAAATACTTGTATAAGATCTGTAGAGAGAGTCAGAAACATAAAAAAAAGGGATGGAAAAAAAAATCCAGTCACAGTTAATGCTATTTTGAAGCAAAAAAAAAAGTAATTACTCAGAGACTGTAGTACAGTGTAGTCATTTTGCAGTTGTCTAAATTCCTGCCTTCAAATATAATTTGTCAAATATTTCTCCCTTCAACAATTCGGGACCCTTTGTCACTTCAAGGTAACACGTCTTATGTCGTGAGGGCATCGCAAACCGTGTATTGAAATCAACACATTCACCGATCAGAAAAAAAAAAGTGAGTGGCCACTGTACATCGGCCGGTTTTACCGAAGCAAACTGTTTTTTTCTGTACTCCGAATAAAGAGCTGTGTGGAGAGGGCTTTGGGCAATACATAACACTGCCTGGCCGTCTTTTGTCAGGTCACAATAGGCCGAGACAATGCGCTCCGCTCGCTGTTTGTTGTTCTTACCATACTTAGAGGGCTTACTCTGCACGCAATCTGCACCGGTGAAACCGGGCCGAGAGCTCGTGTTGTGCCACCCAACCCAACAAAACAAAATCCATCCCCCTTATTTGCATGTTCGTATGTAAATTTTATGAGAAAGATTTTTTTTTTTATCGTGATGAGGAGTAAGTAAGGACTTGTATTGTAAGAGTCCTAGTATGACAAACTGTAGGGCTATACATTGCATAACATTCCTGTTATGAATATTTCTTTAACTAACTTGAGGTGTTGCTTTTTCTTTCTTCTGACAAAAAGGCCTGCATTCCCTGCAACATACATGTAACAACAAATACAAAATTTAAGAGAGTGCTTGTGACAGATAACCAATTTCACTATAAATCCTAATTAAATCTAGTAAAACCATCCTGCTTCACTCCGTTCGATGGAGTTAGCCTCTAAATGAAATTTTCTCGCATCCATGTGTAATTGTGCATCCATCATTCCATTAAGCACACAGTTTCCACCAGTAAGTCTGGTGTGTTTCCATGGAAAGTTATAATTTAAAGCAGAACCCCACCCCCCCCCAAAAAAAGTTTTAAAAAAGTGAAGAAAAAAAATGGAAAAATAAGGGTACGGTCACATAATGTATGTGGAGGTGGGGGGACTTGTTTTTCTGTTTCTGTGGATTTCATGTCATCTATTGTTGCGCCCAAAGTTTTTGTCGCTGGGTCATAAACAGAGGGGCCTATTCAACCAATTCACAAGTCACTTGTGTTCGGTGTTCTGGCATTTTTCTTTTTCTTTTCTCTTTTTTGAAAGTCTCTTTCGATGTAGCCAGGACGAAGCCTTGTGACTGTACAGATCCATGCCATTCTGTCAGTTCACGCTGCTAGTAAACTGAAGCGATACAATGATAGATTGCTTAATCAATCTATCTCATGTCTCGAAAATGAGTCACTTACAGAACTTAATCCCCATGGTCTTTGGTTGCGTGGATTCAGTAGGTGAAATTTAGACAACTTGAGTTAAAAATACCCCGGGTTTCTGTCGATAATGACAGCCTGTAACATAGAGAAAATTCTAATTGAATAAATTGACTTATGACCTGATATATTGGAAAGAGCAAAATTGGGTTATAGCAGGATTTGAACCATGGACCTAAAGATTATAAGTCCAGTGCTCTACCACCTGACCGGTTCAGTTCACTAGTGGGATGTATCCCCAATTTCTATCTCTTTTCACAAAATTGTATGTTTATTGAATCACAAATAATCAATGTTATTCAACATTGATTGAGAACAAAAAAATGAAAAGAGAAGAAGAAAAAAAATCTTCAGTAGGTTGCTAGTCAGAAGCCATATCATCCTATTCACTTGTTAAACTGGTGATTATATCCAGTTTTTTAGATGAAAGTGTGGAGAACTCCCTATTGGTTTTTTTCCACAAATGTCACTTATTCTTATTTTTTATGAAATGTCTGATTGCCTCTTGCTTGTAGTACAAGCATGTCCCAGCTAAAATGATTCTACATGTTTTTCTGAAAGAATTTGATTACCTTCTCAACTAACGTTTCAGGAAAAAGTAAAATTGTACACATTTGTGTACAAAACTAATAGGGAGTTCTCCACACTTTCATCTCAACAAGTGGTAGAGTTGCCAATTTAAGAATCCTCCATTATGACATTTAATAAATTTTGAACCTTCATGACTCTTGAACGGTTCAATCAAATTTGCTCAAACTTTCACTGTTTTATTTCTTTTATTGTTCTATATTCTCTGAATGCAAGAAAATGTCTGTTTTATTATTTTTTTTATAAAATGAAAAATACCATGAGGTGAACCATGTGCGTACATACGAACAGAGTTTAGTGCACCAAAAGGTTTGGTGGGCAGCCATGTAGATTTCTCCAACAAAACAATCTCAAGAAGCTAATATTCCTTTACATTTCAAAACTATTTTGTTTGGTTTCTTCCTTGCGTGAAATGTGTTGCCTTGTACAGTTGTATGGAGTTTAGTTTGGCAATTATTCCCGGACAATAGCACATAGCAATGTAATGATCATTTCCCCAGATGATTTAATGTCCACAATGCACTCCGTCGCGATTCCTTACAAGAAAGTCATGTGGGACCGAGTCGCAGGGGAATAGACGGTCTGGAGCGAGGGATCGTGTAATTGTCCCGATGAAATTGCGTTTGGAGGAAAATAAGACAAGCCCTTCATGTTCTTATCTGCACATTAACTCATGTTTGTGATGGGGACAATGGCTGAAAATTGGCTGCGTTTGAATGAGAGAAGGGGAACTGGTAGCAGTCATGGTACCATTTACTGTAGTCTGGCTTCCAGACGTTTAGATTAACCCATCTCATGTGGATAAGGAAACTACTATTATTCAGCATTTCAGCTGCTTTGACTAAGGCCCGATTTACACCAAAAGGCCGGCCCGAGGCCCGCAATTTTGTGCATTTACACCAAAATTAGGCCGGCCTAAAGGCCCCCTTTCTAAAAACTCGCCGCGTTGTGTCTCCTTATCATTGATGTAAAAGAAAGCAGGATTTTTTCGTGCGCGACATCAATATACATGTTGCATGTATAACGTCCCTACATAAGTCTCTCGTAATAGAGTCGATTAAAAATGTTGGAATGAGACTCTGAAGTAAACAGCATTTTTCTTTCGCATCGTGTAATGTTGATGTTGATACAACATAATGTAGTGCGTAACTGTATAAAGAAAAAAGGATACCTATAAGGGATGTAATAGTTCATGTATTTGTATTTTTTTCAAATTTATGAAGGTCGGTTTGATTGGTTTGATTCACGTTTTACTTGCACGCTACATACACCGAAAGTACGGTTTGGGCATTG
>JZLH01S0080087.1:20842-35401 GCA_001188425.1 Eucidaris tribuloides | reverse complement strand
TCTTTTGGTGTTAAAATGTTGATTTTTGTATTATATGGTTATGTTTTGCTATATTTTTATGGAGTTGTGGAAATAAATTGAAATTTGAATTTGAATTCAAATTGATGGATTTTCACGAAACTTTGAAGCGTACATGTATTTGTTATTATTTTGTTCAAATTTGATTTCTGGATTTCAGTAAAGTGACATAAACACGAATGACAACAATAAAATATAACAATAATAATTGAATTGAACTTCACGGTGCAAATCAAATCATATCAAATCAAATTAAATTATAATACATAAATGTACAGATTTCAACATAACAATATATAACATAAATGTAAATCTTTCAACATAACAAAGAAAATATAAAGGTAGAATATAAATAAATGACGAGGTATATGTGGATTTACGACATTAATCCGTACGAAAGAAACATTTCTGACGAGCATATAACAGTCATATGATGCTGATTGCTGGGTTATGGTGCAGGAGACTGCTACCGTAAGCAATTAGTTTCAAGAGTTAGCAACCTCAGAAAAAAAGAGAAAGAGGAAATAACATGAGTGTGTGTGTGTGTGTGTGTGTGTGTGTGTGTGTGTGTGTGTGTGTGTGTGTGTGTGTGTGTGTGTGTGTGTGTGTGTGTGTGTGTGTGTGTTTGTATATGTATGTGTGTATGTATGGGTGCGTACGTATGTCTGCATGGAGTGTGGGTAGAGTACGAGTGATTGGCCGTCTGTGGTATGAAGCCTTCTGTTGAAAGAAATTGAAATTTAATGAGTCAAATGAATTTCTAATGAAAATGAGGATGAAGCATGAGTATGACTACTCCTTGGCAGGGGCGGCGGAATCAGGGGGCAGCGGGGGGCACTTGACCCTCTGAAAAAAAATCCGATGGGCAAAACATGCTCCTTGTTTCAAAGTCAAATGTGCCCTTTGTGGAATGATACTTTTTTAAGTACGCATTTTCGTCCCATAAGGTGATTTTCTTTTATTTATTATGTGTTATCTTTTATATAATGTTTTCTTTCTTCTTTATTTTTGCTCCTGACGGGCACGTCATACAGCACAGGGAATACATAAAGGGTAAATAAGTTCAGCGAATATAGTGTCTAAACAGGGCATTCGGCCTCTCATATCAGTGCCCTCATGGGGTAGCAAAAATTATTAGGCCCTCTCACCGTTTGCACCACTAAGTAAAATGTACCCTCTATTGCTTTGTTCAAATCTTGAGTAAAGTGAAATTTGTTAAGGTGATTAACTTTCATTCATTATTTTATTCTATGTATTTTTGCCTCTGACTGGGCGCGTCGTAGATTTAAGAGAATACACAAAGTGGGTACATCATTCACTGAGAACTGGCACATACTCGTGCTCCTAATTATGGAATATTTTGTTGATACTTAAGTTCTTTCTCCTTTATCGTCCAAAATTTTCAAGACAAGTGTTTATTTCACAAAAACGCAGTATGTGAAGCAATTTTTGGATTTCCTGAGATGACTAAATTAAAAACTAAAATACATTGAGGGCAATAACAACTACATAGTAATTTTTTCTTTAATCTACAAAAATCATGAAAAAGTATTAAATTAAAGTAATAAAAAAACCCCCAAAACTGATAAATTTGTATCTAATGTCACTTATCATTTAATTAACATCAGAATTGTCTGTTACATTCTAATAACGCGCGTAACCACCAGGTGACTCAACAACAACAACAATACCGCCATTTATAAACACAGATTTTAGTGTCGAGTCGGACGCTACAAAATGCTCAGCATTCCTGAAATTCTTAGATTATAATTGTTTCACCCGGGGTGAGCAAATATTAATCTCAGATGTACCGTTCACGGAAAAAATGGCAACTTCTAAAATGTTTCTAAAATATTCCATAATTATGAGCATGAGTGTATAATGTGCATTAAAGGGGTATATGACCTGCACCATAAGCACGGCGTAAAATACCGGTCCGAGGAGTGGGGATGAATCAATGAAATTTCCCATAAAGTGAAGAGAATTTTGGGCACAATCCCCAATCAGGCTAATATTTTTCACAAGGGCTATTTCTTGAAAAGGGGACACCTACATTAACGTGCAAAATATATCACTATTTCTAGCTTTTACTGTGATTACATTTTAGACCTTTCACGTAATGTATTTCTCGATCTTTTGCTGTACTATAAAAGCAGTAAATACCATAGCATTGAATTTTGCAGTTGGGTTTTCATGACCTATATCCATGTGCGAGCGAGCGAAGCGAGCGAGAACATTTTTAAGGACCTGTGAGACTGCATGGTCTCCAATAACATCTTATAAAGGGGGAAAATGTTTCTGAAATGTCTCAGATTCACAGACTGAAAAGACCTTTAAACATAAAATATCAAATATTAATGCGAGCGAGCGTAGCGAGGGAGCCTTAGAAATTAAATTGAAAGTTTGCTTTAATGTGGTTTCAAATTCGGGGCACAAATTAAAGAGGAAAGGGTCACTTTAAGAACCAGTATCACTTAAAGGGAGAAGGCGCCAACAACTAACAGGCATGAGTTAAGAATAAAAATGACATTGTGAGTATTGTGAGAATTATGGTACATGGTGACAAAAACAGCCTAAATAAGGGGTACTGTGTGATACTCACCCTCATCAAGGCCCTATAAATTAGTTAATGTGTGTTTATTTTACGTCTTTGTAAGTTTTACCCTAAGACAAAACTTGCAGAAACAGCTATAGGGGGAGGAGCTTATCAATTCAAACAGTGCATACATTACCACGGTGCGGCTAACACACGTCGCGTGGCATGCATTGGTCACGCATGGTCAGCTCTCTGCAGTGCATGTGCAATCTGATTGGTTGGCAAGAACTCAAATATTTTCTTAACTTATGCCTGTCAGTTGCTGGCGCCTTCTCCCTTTAACAAAAGGCGGTAGCAGCAGTTAAATTACAACGGATGCCTCTAAAGTGTGAAAAGGACTATTGTACCGTAGGTGAGGCTTATCACAGGTGGATCTGAAAAGAAAACGATTAGGCCTATAGAAATAAAAAGGTGCACTCATTCTAAGGGATCATTTTGATGCAAATGATGGGGAGGGTATCACTTGACATCCCTGCCCACCCATAGAGGCAAAATCTTTCTGCGGATTCACATGATTATGTATGAGATATTTCTTTTTTCAAAAATTAGGAAAAATGAAGATTTCTCTCTCTAAAAAAAAAGGAAAAATTATTTTGACAAAAATATGGAACGCTTCTCGAAAGGGTTGCTTTTCACGTTCGGACGATGTAAGCGCGTACAGTGAAAAGGGTATCAAAATCGCCAAACATCAGGGAAAAGGGTATAGTGTTAACAGAAGGTTTACTTTAAAAGGGTATCTTCAGACTTGAATACTTGTTTACGGTATTCAACATAATGCTTTCCTTAAAACGGTATCTTTTCAGACTTAAATACTTGTTTAGGGTATTCTGAGATCGACAGATAATTACTTATGGGGTCCATTTTAAAAGTCGATGCACGCACATGGTGTACACATTGTAAAGACAGTGCCAACCCCCCCCCCCTTAGGACACTTTTGCCATTTCTTCAATATCAATGCATTTTGCGGTCAACCAGTCTCACTTTGCCTTGACACAATCTTTTTTAATCTGCTTGTCATATTGCTTGTATTTATCTGTACCCTTAATTGTATACATGTACTTCTTCCTTTCTTTCATTAGCACCAGGATTTCAGTTGTCACCCATGGCTGTTTAGATTCACCTTTATCCTTTGAAAGATTGGTTTTATTTGCTTCTGTCACTGCCTGCTCATACATTCCCACTGTTTTAAGTGAATAAAATCTTACATTATATTGTTGTGTAGTTATTTATGCATGCATAAAATGCACTTATACATTTGTTTTCCATAAGTTTTGTATATTGTTTATATTATGTTTGTACTCTCGTATCCCGAAAGGGGGTCGAAAGAGTGAATAAAATCTTACATCTATATAATTCTGGGAGTTATCGTCCTCGCTTACATCTGTTTCCATGAGGCATTCGATTCGGTTTTGTTCCTCGACTGCCTGTCCCTGATGTTGTCACTTTTCAAGTCAGATAGGTCGTATTTTATTGGTTTTGCTGACTTTCGTGTAGGAATTTTGAGCTTTATTTTCAGCTTCATAACAATGGGTCAGGGGCCTCGATCCGTTTTTCGGATTGGGGGGCAAAAGTGGAAAAAAGGTCAAAATTTTTCGGCGCGCTCTGCGCGCCAAATTGCAATACAGAATTTTGAAAATTTGACAATTTGGTAAATTTGATGGTATTTTTATGCTAAGTTTAATGGTTTTACAGTGTTTTCCAATGCTTTTCCTTCTTTACATATGATAAATTTTTGAAGTTGTCAAAATTATTGGGGGGGGGGGGGCAAATCGAATATGTTTCCCCCCCCCCAATATTTTCATGGGGGGGGGAATCGCCCCCCCGCCGCCGCCCCCCCCCCCAGGATCGACGGCCTCTGCAATGGGTATATAGTCTGGAGAGCCTCATGTCGTCATCCAAGCTAGGATAACCAATCTACTGAACATAATTCCACACAAATTAGAAGCAATGTATATTGATAACATTTATATTGACAATATCCTTGAATGTTTCATTGCATGATTTAATTGTTTCTTTTATTGTACAGTGAACTCTCGATATAAAGAAGTCCTTGGGACGCTCCATCAAATTTGTTCTTATAATCGAATTTCTTATAATCACGGTTGCAAAACACAATACAGATACAAAGGAAATTCAGTTGGGACAAGAGATTTTACTTATTTATAATGAAATTTTTGTTAAATTCAATTGTTCCTTTATGAAATGTATTGGGCATATGTAGATCTTCTATAGGATAATTCTTGGATTCCTGACAATTTGCACGTGTACGGGCGGTCACAACTGCAGATGGCGCCCGACTTAATGACGGCCCCGGAGTCCCCTAATGTCAAGTGCAAAGTGAAAACATATTCAGTTTAGTAGATCGTAAACGTCTACCACCATGCTGGCTGTATGACCGACATGTTGCGGCAACGAATGTCGGCGCGTCCACAAATTGTCGCGCGGCGACAATTGTGACGATTTGTGAAAAAAGCGCTGACGAGCACAAATTGTCGCCACGCCGCACATAATTGTCGCCGGCGACAATTTGTGCCCGGAGTTGACGCAACAGATTGTCGCCAGCCCATGATCAAAATCACATTTAAATTGTTTGTGGGTATGTGGTGTATGTCAGTATGTGTTCGTGTGTTTGTATGTATCATTGGTCTGTTTCTGTGTATATATGTGCTGTTGTTGTCTGTGTGTCATGTGTAGGTCTGTATGTGGTCTGTTGTGTGTTTGTATTCGTCTGTGTGTTGTTTAGTGTGTCTACTAGAATGTGTCCTGCATGGTTGTCAGTGTGTCCTGTGTGGTGGTATCTGTGCTCTGTATGTGTATGTTTGACGTGTCTATTTTGTGTCTGTGTGTCTCGTGTTTATGTCTGTGTGTTTCTGTGTAACTGTGCTGTTGTTCTGTGTTTGTGGTGTATATGTGTGATGTGTTGTCTATAGCGTCTGATGTGTCTCCTGTGTATGTGTGTCTGTAGTGTCTGTTTGTGGATGGTGTGTCTGCCTTTGTATGTGTTTATGTGTCTACATTGTGCTACGTTTTTTGTCTGTGTGTGTGTCTGTCCTGTCGTATGTTGTCTGTTTTGGTGTATTTGAGTATGTGTCTTGTTTGTGGTATGCGTGTTTGATCTCATGTTGTGCCTGTATGCTTCTGTTTTTTGTGTGTCTGTATGTTGTATGTGTTTGTGTGTCTGCATGTGATCTCTCTGTTGTGCATTTGTGTGTAAATGTGTCTTGGATGTGTCTAGTGCTGTTGTGTCTGTTGGCTTGTTTGTGGTCTGTATATTACTGTTGCTGTAAAGTGGCTGAATTGTCTGTTTGATGCATGTATGGCTGTCTGTGTGTTTGTGGTGTGTGTCTGCTCTGTATTGTGTATGTTTGTGTGTATGTGTGATTGTATGTCTAATTGTTTGTCCTGTTTGTGCATTGTGTGGTCTGTTTTATGAATGTATGTCGTTGTTCGGTGTGTATGTGTGTTTGTGTGCTTTTAATGTGTATGTATGTGTCAATTCGTGTTCTGTTTGTAGTGTCTATGTGTCTTTGTCTCTGTATGTTCGTGTTTTGTATGTGGTCCTCTCTGTGTGTCTATGTGTCTGTGTGTCCTCTGTGTGTCTGTATGTGCGCATGTGTCTGTTGTGTTTGTCTGTGTGTGAGTTCGGTGGGTCTCTGTGTGTGTCTATTTGTGTGGCTGCTTCCATGTTCTATGTGTTTGTATATGTCTGTGTCATTCATACCACAGACATACACATAACCACACATTGGACAACCAGTATGCATACATGTATACATACACACAGAAGAGAGACACATACGCCACAAGACACAGACACAGACACCTAATTAATAAACCACAAACACGCCAGACCCACACAAACACAAATGTACATAGCAAGGCAGACACATAGACACACACGACACACAGACACATTCACAGATACACCAGCAGAACTCAGCCACACAGACAATAAACAGACGCCAAACAAACAAATACAGACACACCAAACCACACTCACACACAGCCAACGACATACACATACAAAATACACTGCCAGACACACAGACTCACACACAGACAGACAACAGACACAGACACAAACGACACACCACAGAAAAACACACGTCACACACAGACAAACGCACATACACATAATATGATACCAGACACACAGACTCAAACAAGACAAACGCAACAGACACATGTAGATACACACAGACAAACACACCACACAGATACTTACAGACAAAGAGAAACACACAGATGTACACAACACATAGGCAAACCACTTAGACATAATCAAAGACATAACAAACAGACCACACAGACACCAAACTGCAAACAGACAAATACCATATACAAGCAACACACATAACAGCACGCATACAGATCACATAGACCACACAGACAACATACAGACGCCAGACAAATACCAGACATGACACACGACACAGACATATTCAGAACACACACAAATACACAAGAATATAATGGACACAGAGACACATACAGAGAGACACACCGAACAGAAAACACATGTAGAAACACATACACAGCAGACCATACAAATAAACACATAGACACATACGACAACATACAACCAGCACAGTCACCATAAACAAGACAGAAGTCACGTACAGACTAGACACATACAGATGCCATAACCGCACAAACACAGCAAACGCACTGACACAATAACAGAGAACATATAGAACCATTCATAACACACAGACACACAGACAAACCCATATACATAAAAACATATACAGGCACGGACACGCACAGGTATGGCAAAGATACAATACAATAAACACACACGGACACATACCACAGAGACATACCAGAACACACACAGACACAGGCAATTAGACACCAAACACGCAGACGCGCACGGACACACAGATGCACAGACTCACACACAAACAACAGATACATACAGAGACACAACACACAAACAAACAAAATATATCAGACGGCAAACATGGACAAACACAAGACACAAACACAAAAATACAAAAACAAACAGACACATACAGAAAAACACACAAAACACAGGCACACAAACAGACAACAGACACATACAACACATAGACACAGCACAGACACCATGACATACACAATCAAGAGCCCACAAACACAGACATCATACAGACACACAGACATGCATACATACAAACACCACAGAAACAAAAGACAGATACAGAGTAGACACATACCAAGACATATACCCTCCTACTCAATAAGTATGCAACATACCAATATAACGCATGACTTTTACGGTTGAAGGGGTCATTCCTAAAATGATGTCCTAACTCTGTTATTATTCAAAATTACAATTTTTTTAAAATAATCAATGATACACTTTCTCGTTTCTTCTCGCAAGGCGGAGAGATTATCAAATGCAGCGCACGCCCTCCGACAATGGGATGGCAAGCAAACATTTACCCTTTTTTGTTCCCGTAGGTGGGTGTTAATTAACACTAGCAAGCATCGAATTCGTTTCAGATTACCAATAAAACGGTTTTAATGGTTTGGAAAGACTTACCAGCGATCAAAAGTCACTATGAATCCTCTGAAGGGGTCTCCAATAAAAGAAGACCACACCCTTGAAGACGACATGACTCCTATCTGTCATCAGACGTGAAGGAGGAAACGCGCCATATTTTTAAACAAAACCTCTTCAAGGATATAATTCTAAAACTTGTTTTCTTTGCTAAAGGCAGTTTACTGATGGTACAAAAAAAAAAAAAAACATCTTACAATTTACTGTTCATGCAAACTTCTCGGTAACTGGGTATATAATAAATGCGAAGAAAAAGCCATCATCTTTTATAAGTAGGCCTTAATAAGCTCCTTGTCAATGGTCTTATGAAGATAGGGAGTCACTTTCGTCTTCGAGGGCGGGTCTTCTTTCTCAGACCCTTCAGAGGACATAGTGACATTTTTTGATCGCTGGAAGTCTTTCCAAACCATTAAAACCGTTATTGGTAATCTGAAACCGAATTACGATGGCTAGTGTTAATTAACACCGCCACCCTACGTGAGCCAAAAAAAATGGGTTAAAATTAATGTTCCATCCCCGTCTGCGTGGGCGCGCTTGCATTTGATATCTCTCCGCCTTGAGAAGGAACGAGAATATATTCATTGATTTATTTTAAAAAAAATGTCATTTTACGAGAATATAAACAGAGTTAGGACATCAATTTAGAATGACCCCTTCAACGTAAAATGTGTGCGTTATACGTGTGTCCCAGAAAAAAGGAAACGCGAGATGTGATGAAGATATTTTTATGTATAACAAATATTGACAACCAAAATCGTACATAGTTGGAAAAGCATATTCTTCTCTTCTTTACATTGATACCAGGCTCCCACAGATTTCCAATTCAGCGATGAACTGAGCAAAGTCAATCAGAAGGGACACAGGTATAAAATCATTGCAACGAGCAAATTTGGGAAATTCAAACGGCCACACGTTGAATGTGATTCAGAATTCTCGATATGTTGATAGGAACATCATTTAAAAGCCTATTTTATCTTCTTTCGTATGATACTCATTTTATAAAAATGAGCGATGATGCATGAGAAGACAAAGACATTGAAATGATGCTGGTTTTCAGAAAATGTCCAAAATGCATTCCATTAATTTGCTTTCTGGATTGGACAGCCAGCACCATGTGAATTACCGTCGCTAACAAGATTCGGAGCGGCTATTGTTGTGCCGACGAAGCAAGGTATTGTTGTGAAAGTCAGCTCCGTGCGTTGATCCTTTTGTTCAGGTCTGCAATCTAAAAAGGTCAAAAATGGTAATCATACTGAAAAATCAGCTTATTAAAAGCATTGTTTTTAAATTTATACTTGATTCTCCTTATACGTTATTCATTTTTACGCATGAGGTTGTCAGATAAAAGAAGAAATATTGAATGTTTAGTCATGCTTTTATTTCTTAAAAAAATACATTTTAATCTACCGTGAAAATGCACTCAACCATGCGGAATTTGTGCATGCAACATGAAATTTGGTAGCATCAAATATTCATTTTTTTTATACTTCACTCATGACGTGAGCAATGAAAAAATTGTTGTGTATCAAATGAAGAAGAGGAAACCCAGCTTTACAAATACCTAAATTCATCTAAGAATATTATTTATTATCGATGGATATTTTTGCATGAAATCCGGTTTCCTTTTTTTCTGGGACCACTGTCATTGTATGTTGCAATACTTTTGAGTTAGGGAGGGTACCAGACAGAAATGACATACAAAATGCAAAGACACTTAAAGAACACACGAACAAACACCATACAGACACTGACATACACACAGACATATACAAACACTCAGAGAGACACACAACAGACAAACATATCACACAGACTCACACATACAAGACAAATACACGATACACAGCAGACAAATACACAGATACACACAGACATATAGACACACAGACACATCACAGACAGACTAATAAAATACATACATACACGAAAACACATAGACAAACACACAAAGCACATACAACAACAAAAGCAACAGCACACATACAAGTACACACACACATAGACACACAAACAACAGGACACATACAATGGGGCACAAACATAGACCATAGACCACACACAGACACATACAGATACACAAACAGACACATTGAGACACCTAGACAAACACAACAGCCACGCACACGACAACACACCAGACATACGTATAATACAGACACCCTGACTCACAGACTCATGCATCAGACAAACACACAGACACATACAGACAGACATACAGACACACATACAAGACACAAACAGACAAAAACACACACACACATATTTATGGGTGCGACCAATTTGTGACGGTGGCGACCATATCTGCTGCCGCTAAGTTTTTTTTCACGGCACAAATTGTCGCCAGTGAGCAAAAAATTAGGATCAGGAAGAGCGTACACAAATTGTCGCCGGCGACAACTGTGCCGATTTGTTCAAGAACCTGACGGCAGCAAATTGTCGCCGCGTGCACAGATCCTCGTCGCCGGCGACACAATTTGTGACGCGGCGACAATTTGTGGCCGCGAACAACCCTATGTATCAGCCTTTCTTTTTGAAGTGTGATGGCCTATGGCTTGTTTGTAGCATGCCATTTATTTCCGTATTGTTTTTTTTAAACAGTAGGCCTATTTGTGCTATAGTAAATACATTGTAAATGTTCACTTCTTGTGTCACTTATTACAATGCGTCCATTATTTTGATGATTCGTTTGATTGGGACCGTACATGGAAATGATGAAAATTTCAGATGGCGGCCATCTTGAAAAATAGAAAATAGAAAATTAAAAGCCCCTCCTTTTCATTTTTATCAAAAACTTGGACGAGAAACATGGATTTTTTTTACTTGGCCTATTGCCACTTTTGCCGGTAAAACTGGTTTTAACTACATGTAGTTTTTTTCCAGTATTTTCCATCAAGCCGGAAAAAACCTACATTCTTCCGGAAGAAAACCAACCCTGAACTCGAATCTGTCTTTAACTGCTTTCCGGGCAGCGACACAACCAATCAGGCTATTCCTGCTTACCGGAAGAGACACGGTGATCATTGGATCAATTAGTACCCAGGCTCTCAACTCTAACATGATTATGTTAGAGGCATGGTTCACCCTGACGTCAAGTTGGTTTTAATAAAAGCAGAACAATAAGAGAAACATATTAATGAAAGTTTGGCGAAAATCCAACAACGAATAACAGAGTTATGAAGTTTCACAGTTTCAGTTTTGTGACGTCATATGCGAGCACCTTATATACGTCATGTAATGTAAATTCCATAAATTGTCATTTTCTAACGGTTCATGATAATTGATTGTTTTTTTTCCCTTAGAAGCTTGTATGAAATGATGTTTCTGATAACATATTGAATGCACAGTCATTTTCAAATTTCCGAGAAAACGGCACTTTGTCACATGAGACATGGGGAGCTGCTCGCATGTGACGTTACAAATTTAAAACTTTAAAATTCCATAACTTTGTTATTCTTTGATGGATTTTTATCAAACCTTCGTTAACCAACACAATCGCTGGTGGATGGGCGGTACGTGGGGGAGGGGGGTATGGGGATAATTTATACATTTTCCCTCATACTTGTATTTGGTTATCATGTTTAATCATTTTTTTGTTAATCATTGTAGTATTCACATTTTGTTTTCTTATCGTGTTCAATAACTTTTCTCTAATACTTGTTGATCACTGTGATATTTACATTTTTTTTTAACTTGTAGTATATTATGTATGTAGTATGTTATGTTTTCTTTATGTATTTGTGTTTGTATGATATTGTTTTGTTCAAGTTTTTATCTTAAAAATATATCATTGTATTGATGTTTTTATGCACGGACCCATTGAAAAACAGTCTAGTGCTGAATGGGTTGTCCGTGTTGAAATAAATAAATGAAATGAAATAAATGAAATGAAATAAATGAAATGAAATAAATGAAATGTTACTTTCACTGTACTGCTTTTAGTAAAACCGACTTGACATCAGAGTAAATCTTGCGTTTAAATACTATTATAGTTTCATTGCCGTTCTCCCGACGGTCACTGTTCCGGGACTCTTGTGTGGTAGGCATAATATGAGCCTATTTCTTGCAGTAGCGTAGCCAGCTTTTTGCCATTGGGGGTGGGGGGGCAAGGCACCCGAATGTACCGACAAACTCCCGACGTACCGACATATTCATGTTGTGTAATGATTACAGTTAAATGATATACGATGTTAGTGAATAAATCTAATACACAGGGTCGATTCTAGCTTTTTTAGGTGTTTTTTGAACGAATGTGATGGGAAAAAATAAAAAAATGCAGGTTTGCGCGCGAAGCGCGCCGAAAATTTTAGAATTATTAATTTGCCGCGCGCAAGGCGCAAGTGAATAAAAAAAATGCGTATGTTTACACGCCAAGAGCACGAAAATTTAAAAACGTATTATGTTTGCGGCGCGAAGCGCGCCAAAATTTGAGAAATTGTGTATGAAAATTTGTTTGCACTATATTTTTAAAACAAATTTTGTAAACGTTTGGTTTCACTGCCATCTTACTAACATAATAAACCACACAAATCTTTCATCTTGGAGCCACAAGGTGGGGGGGGGGTTTAAACCCCCTTAAAACCCCCACGCCTGTGTAATCCGCTACGTGATACAACTATAAGAAGATAATCAGCAAACACGAAACCGTTCCAGAAACGTTGTTCTCTGCGTTTAAGAAAGGTCCGATGTTTTCGTCCGAACGAAACGTTTTCAAACGTTTTTAAAAACGTTTCCTATAGGGACGAATATTGCTCTTCTACTACATAATGGTAATGTATGCGCGAGATGAGCGAAGCGAACGTCGCTTTAAGACATCAATCAGATTTTCAAGTCAAAGAAAGTTGAAAGTTATATTTCTACAATCGTAACAAATGCCTTCTGAGATGTTCTGATATTATTTATATCAGCACTCAGTCAGTACTGTCATTTAAATTAGGAACACACAAGTAATAGTATACATGCAACAAAATTTTGTTTATTCAACATTGCTTGGAAGAACTTTTTCGTAAGTCTATGAGAAATATACGGAGTGAGCAAATAATGGCAATTTGTTGGCTTTTGATTGGCTGTTGACCACATGAAGAGGAACGGACCGAAGGGCGCAAAATATTTCCATCCACTTCACATGTGGACTAGGTTGTCCCCGGTATCAAATGGGTTTATCTTTTTTTCCCAAATTTTCCTAAATGTAACATTTGCTGAAATGTTGAATCTTTCAAGAGTTTAATGTGTAGGCCTGTAAACATTTTGTCGGTACAACATGATGCCGGTTCGGTTGATTTGGAACGTTGTCTGATTAGTATACACTTGACTCAAGTTGACTGTACTATACCGCCTAACGTCCAAATGTCATCAATCATATATTTCCATACAGCTTTTGTCTGGTTCCGAAAAACACCTGACATGAGAAAATCACTTATGCGCAGCGAGCGATGGCGAGCGACCTATTAAAAAAAAATGATTTTCACATTTTAAAAATGTAATTTCTTTCATATTTTGATCGCGTTTCTAAGATATTACGTCGTTTATAAAATTATTTTTTGTCGTGCCGCATTACCGAGGCGAATCCATTCGTGTAAACGACAAAATTCGAAAAAGCATTATTGGGGGGGGGGGGGCACTGCCCCCCCTCCCCCCCCCCTTGGCTACGCTAGTGATTTCTTGTATCTTACATCCCCTTGTATGGTACTTATTGTGTTGCCATATAAATAGAAAAAAAATATATATCTTCTAATGATTTCACCGCTTCTGAAATAAGACAAATCGACCTTTATATTGATAACAGTGTGAAAAAGTATTATTGTTGCATGAATTCTATAGCAATTACTTTACACTAATCACACCAGGTAGTCGGATTATTTTGTTATTATAGCACGGACTAAGTGTGATTTCTAAGTTTGTTGTGTCTATAAACAAAATGGTAATCAAAACAAAATATATATTCACAAACTAAATTTTCTCAAAAGGTCCGTATCATATCAAAGCAAAATAATGGTTCTTTCCGATGCACTTTTTAAAATCTAATTTCCTCTTTTTCAATCAAGAGTAATGATTAATTTTGTTATTTGTGTGCAACCGGCGTCAGTCCCGGAAGGTTGGGGGGGGGGTGGTCGGGAGGCAAAGTAAGCAGGGTCCCTTTTCGGCCCGCTCCGCGCGCAAAATTACAATAACAACACCATCAATATCATCATCATCATCATCATCATGATCATCATCATCATCAACCACAACAACAGCAGCAGCAGCAACTACTACTTCTACTACCACTACTACTACTACTACTACTACTACTACTACTACTACTACTACTACTACTACTACTACTACTACTACTTACTACTACTCCACTACTACTCGCCTACTACTACTACTACAAGTACTACTACTACTACTACTACTACTA
>JZLH01S0080080.1:13165-24530 GCA_001188425.1 Eucidaris tribuloides | reverse complement strand
CACTTCAAGTAAGGTTTATGAAGGGATATAGTTCAGCTTATTTGAATTTTTAGGCTTCCCAATGACGCCATTTACCTTTAATAGTACTAACTATAATGTAGGCCTACTCGTGTGGGGAGGCAAACAAAATACAAATAAGATGGAATTACTGCCTGAGGACCGTCAGATTTGAAACGGACAGGAGGCAGGGTGCAAACAGATAGTTGAAGAAAAGCAAGGGCAATCAACACCTCTCCTTGACAAAATTAATGACGGCAAATTTATCGTTATAAAAAATCAATCATTTTCAAAAAGCCCCGTTGTGATGCACGCCCTCTATAGATGGAAATCTGTATACAAGTCGGGGGATAAAAAAAAAACCCTCAATTATGTCGGTTGTCCCGCAAAAGGGTCCTAGCATTATGTTCCCGGCAAAAGGGCCTTAAAGCCCAAGTTTAGTTTTGGGAATTTTTTGTTGTTTGAAAGCTTTATGCCCAATCATACCTGCATATAAGATTTGAATGTCTTATTTTTTTTATATGCATTATGAGAAATGTCTGGGGGGGGGACTACATTTTTACCTATTCTTACATATACATTCCAAAGGGTAATAAGCCGTTATGGTTATACATCATCTGTAAAGGCAGACTTGCTCTTCAGATTGGGCTATAACGGCAAATTTGGGCGGTCTGGATGAATTCAAAAATTTTCGTGCCTTTGAATTTGAGAGATTCTCTGAACGAAATTTGGCTTAAAATGGGGGTCAATCGCCGGCACATACTAGTATACATAATAAATACTAAGTGCCCCCCCCTCCGGGGTGGGGGCGGAATCTCACTTTCAGTTAATCCATTGCAATCATAATGGCCAGATTTGATGTTGTCATGCAACAGAAGAATACAGAGCTTGGGGTTAGTAATAGAAATGAGCTAAAACGCTGCTTGGCATATTTAGAATATTTAAGCCCGTCGGACTTTGGGTGTCTTCCCCCCCCCCAATAAAAAAAAAACAAATACCAAAAAAAGCTGGCTACGCTACTGGAAAATAGCTGTTCTACTTCCGTAAGATTAAATACGTCTATTTGATTGAAATAGGTACTGAAAATAATATTCTGTCAGTGGATGGATAAAATCTAGATCCAATAGTATTGCGCATAATTGTGTGTCGCACGAGTGCGGAATTATCCTGTTTTGTTCGTTCGATAGTTAATGCAAACTGCAAATGTTCTCTGACAAGTATTATTTCATGATATATTTTGACTATTGGACGAATCTTGAAGGCCAAAGTCGAGTCAAGGTATAGCTAAGATGCGGCAGTTGAGGTACAAGCCAAATTTTTATTTTAATACTGAAGACAGAAGCGGACAAAAAATAAAAATATTTTTTAGGTGTTTTTGCTTGACTTTGAATATCATAACCTATGACTTAAATAGCTTGTCTAACTTTTCTCTTTAAAAGTGTAAAAATGTTGTGGGCTAGATATAAATGTGCCTGTGGACTGTAACAAACATACAACGAACAACAGATCAAACTCACATAAATGCCCAGTTACAATGGTTGTATGGTGATGGTGTGGGATGGTGGTTGTGATGGTGGTGTAGAGGTATTGATGGGTTTGTGGTGATGGTGATGGTGATGGTGGTGGTGCTGGTGATGGTGATGTGATGATATGGTGATGTGATGTATTTGATGTTGATGTGATGTGATGGTATGGTGATGTAGGTGGTGATGGTGGTGGTGGTAATGGTGGTGGTAGTGGTGATGGTGGCGGTAGTGGTGGTGGGTAGGGGAAGTGGTCAATGGCAAGCCTGGCTTTTTGTCGGAAATCAGAAGGCCTACCTCACCAAAATCAATCCACCGACCGACCGACCGACCAACCATCCGACCAAGCAAGCAAGGCAAGTAAGCAAGCAAGCAAGCAACCCACCAACCCACCAACCCACCAACCAACCAACCAATCAACCAATTAACCAACCAACTAATCAATCAATCACTCAATCAATCAATCAATCAATCAATCAATCAATCAATCAATCAATCAATCAATCAATCAATCAATGTATCCATCAATCAATAACTACCAGGCCCAATATTCACATTCAGTTCAACTATCCGAATTACCAGAATGAGCTGTGCTCTCTATAGCAAATTGTAATATAGTGAGTTAAATAATCCCCCCCCCCCAATATGGTGATTATAAAGTACAGAAAATAAGGTGGTTGGGGTGGTATTTTTTTTTTACAATATCACCCGTAAGATGTTCTGTTTTATGTAATTCACTTGACATTTACCACATACTGGCTTAACACATAGGTAACTCGTTAAGAGTTAAATTTCTTTCAATTCACTCAACATTTACCAGACACTGGTTCAACATAAAAGTCCGGGTCACTGGGTTAGTTTTGTATCATCCAAGTTTTTAATTCCATTTTATCAACACATTTATGGAATACATTTAGTAATACAATACACAAAATGACTTACATGGTTAGTACTGTGCCAATACTGCTTACTGTTAAGTTTATCAATACATGTAATTATATTAAGACTAGTACATTTTTATTTCAGCAATTGTGTCAGCAAAATATCTCATATTTTCCATTTACATGATGCTCCTTATTAAGTAAAATACTAATCACACACGGTGTGCTGTAGAAATCAGCAACTGCTTTGGCTACAAGATGATGGACAATTATATTTTTTTATACTGTATATACATACTGTATTTTTTTTTAAGTTCCAAGAATTCATGGTAACTGTAACATTGGCATCTTACTAAATGACTGTATTTTGATGATAACTTGTTTTTTTTGTTGAAGTATGTTAATTTATCATACATGTACTTAATAAACCATGGGCTCTACCACAGGGTCCACAGGAAAACTGAGCTGCAACTATAATTGTATTTAACAGAAATTCATTGAAAAAAATATGGTAATGTACACATACCTGGATATCCACATTTGATTATTTTTTTTTACAGTACATAATAGTATATTTGAAAGTAAAACTATAATATTATTGTATACTAATAAGTGTATAAATACTCTTACACAAGGTAATAGTTTTCAGGTTATATTTACCTCTAAAAAATCACAATTACAGATAGTATGAATTAGAGTAATTACTGCCAACCCTGGTGTAGATTAATTACTGTAAACACTACCATTATGCTTTTTTTTCAGTAGAGCAACATGGGGGAATACAGGGGTCTTGCGAAAAGGGGGGGGGTGGGGGGCAAAGTGGGCCACATGCACCAATTCTGCACGAATTTGATGCGTTATTTACTTTGTTATGGTAGGCCAACAGAGACAAAACTAAGTATGAGAAAGAAGTACATGGTTCTGCACAACACTTTAAAGGTAATCTGTAGTCAATAATACAGGTACAGCATTTGTGAGAAAATGTGAATCATACACTTTGTTAGTGAAACATATCACATGTAAAGCATTCATCTGTCTTTCTGTTTGATAATCTTTATGAGTTGGTATATTCTGGTATGTACAGTACTACTATCATAGGAACAAAGAATCTGTAAGTTCTGGTATTGAGATGTACACTTTGATTATACAATAATAACAATAATGATAATAATAATAATAATAAGAATTATATTATTATTATTTTTTATTATATTATTATCATATATATATCAATATTAATAATTATTTATTATAGTATATATATTATTTATTATTATTCAATGCTGCTAATATATTGTACAGTAAATAAGTTATAAACCAGTTAACAGCCTGTTACAGAGTTAACAGGAAGTATCTGTAGTTCTACTCTTCTGTGCCCTTGTTTTACATCCTGATAAAATAAGATATGGATATACTGTAAATTAGCTTCTAGTCCCATGGCATTGACTTACGCGTTGCACATTATGAATAGCGATATCCACGGCAAAATACAAATTTCAAAAATATATTACAGGGTAAATGTAAATAAAAACTACTAAAAGCTAAATAAAGCAAGTGAAATAAACATTGTAATAAACAAACAGATCACTCTAACTGAAATCAATTGAACAGTCAATATGGTTATTTTATGATTTTTATTATTCGAATATTTGATTTCATGATTTGGACGTATGAAAAATAAATACATGAAATAAATGACATGTATTTAAGTAAGAAGTGTGCATCATCCACACAGTGAAATAATAAATTGACGTCAATAACGACCAATAAAATAATGATATTTATTCTTTTGTTAGACATATATGTATTTCAGTAACTAAACAATATGAAACAAAAGACAGCATATATCAAATATTGAATGAACTGATATCAAATACACCACTTTAAGAATAATAAACTGAAGTCAAAAACACCAACTTAAATATAAAAGAATATTTATTCTCAACGTTTGGGACATGTATTCAGTAACTAAAATAATATGAAATCAAATGAACATGAAATAATGAATGAACTGATATCAAATCAACAAGCTTAAATAATAAAAGAAGTCAAATACCACACTCAAAATAACAAAATGAAAATTATCTCAAGTTTGGAATACATGTATTTAAGTAACTAAATATTATGAAATCAAATAACATATGAAAATAATAAAGTGATAGCAATTCGCACAGCACACAAAAAATAAATGATGTTTATTGAAATAATAAAATGATTGACTGCACAACATTCACAGTCACACACATCGTTCTAAATGTATTGTACTTGAAGTACAGTATAAATATGTAGACTGTAGATTAGAGTCGGGCACAATTGTTCAATTCAGTTTGTGAGTGATTTTCCTGGGGAAGGTGTGGAAGAGTGAAGCACAAAACAATCAAATCATAGTTATTACAATACAAAAGTATAACTCAATAAAAATAATATATGCTAATACAGCACATACACCTCAAATCATAGAGAATGAAAAATGAATAAACTGCTGACAAAATGCCTGTCAGCTACTATAATATTACTGTAAGCAATTTCAGAACTGTTTACTTTATAACATTAAAACGACTAAATCTGACATTCTAGCATTTCCTAAATACTGTATCTGTCTGCACTGCAATTACTTAATAGTAATCTTAAAAATGTTTTTTTCAGTTTTTTTTCAGAATGCAATGGATCATGCACCAAGTCTCACCTCTACAACAAGTAGCGGAACTCTCTTCGACACTGATACTGAAGGAGGGTGAAGCATGTCGCACCAGTTCTTTACATTGGCCTGCAGAGTGTTCCAGGAGTGAGATGATCCTTTGGAGCTGAAGACGTAGATATCCGGCCTGATGCCGTCTGCCTAGCACGTGCTGGCGAAACCTCAGCTGACTCTTTAATGCTTTCACCTTGTCGTTTCGGATGTTAGGGAGTTCACCATCTCCTCAACTTCACGTTCTCGCTACACAGTCCATATATTGATCTCACGGTGTAAAAACTCGAGGTCGCCTGCTTCTTTCTTCTTCCTCTGTTTTTCCCTCTCTTTCTCTTCAGTGCTTCTTTTTGTTGACGGATCGTCTGCACTCGTCTTTGAACTGCGCCTTCAGCTTTCTTGACCTTGTTCTGGCTTCCCTGATGAGCTGTTGGCTTCGTGTCAGCGTAACCCTTCAGCCACTCCCCGGTCTTGTTCAGTGAGAACATATTGTGGCTCGCAACCCAAGCAAGTGAAGCATTAGGTCTCACTCTCAGTCAAATGGTCTAGTTATGCAAAACTCGCTCTGCGAATTTATTATGTTTTGGCTGTGCTCTTGGTACTGCCACGTTGTTCCTCTGTGATGGCTCGGCTGCAAGATGGGCTGCATGAGACTTCATCACCTGGCGAAGGCTGAAGTAGGTTCTTCAGAATAGAGCAAGTGAGCATCATGCTCCGAAGCACTTGCAAGGCAGTCCAGAACACGGATCTCTTGCGTACTGGAAGGGAGTTAATGTGCCTTTCGATGAATTGTTGGGATAGTCCGTGCCGGCCTTCAAAGCTTCTTGGATTCGACTGTAACACCTGCGGCAGATAAGGATGTGAGTCGTCTGTCTTCCCAGTATCCTCCATAAGGAGCTGTGACCTGTTTACTTATTAACCCTAGGGGCTCGCATCCAGAGATGTAAAATGGCTCCTTGAGGTCTGCTTCCACACATTTCAACAATTTGTTAGTGGTCCATAATGTCCAGAAAAGACACCATCTTCTCATGTAAGAAGAATATGAAACCGGCGTTGAAGAACATGATGTTAAATCGATTCCCACGAATGGAACTATGGGACGTTGGTGAACCCATTTCCTGAAGGAAATCTTTCGCAAGAGTTTGATGACCATAACACCACACTGTTCATTTCTCCTCGGAAAACGCCTTGCTTGCATTCTCACCAAACGAATCACTCCATTCCCTCACTTGAAGGCGAGTCCCTTTACAAGGCCCCTGCACTTTCCCGTCAAACATGCTGGATCAACTGAATCGAGAGTCTTTTCACATACCTCAGCATATTGAACCAGGGAATGCAACACACAGAAAAAAGAGTAATACTTTCAAGAGGCTGCCTCTCTTCTTCCGATAGCTGTTCCAGCTTTTCCTGTATCGTTGGCAGGACCTCTCGCACGGTATTCTGAGGCAGTTCGTGCCATTTCATCAGCTCAGTGCGCAGCCCTGTCCGACATTGATTTCGTATAGTTCGACAGAATTTCTTACCTGCGTTGCTAGCGACAATTCCGCCTCGTCCAGATCGTGTAAGAGCTCTTGAAAAGTATGAAGCGTGTCTTTAGCTGATTTCGTTGGTATGTCGCGAAGTCCAAGCACATATATCCGCTGATCTTCTTGGAGATATGATATCCATTACTTTTCTCCGAACTGGACGTTTCGTCGAAATTAGAGTTGTATTAGGTTCTTCAGCGACGGAAGACAATTGCTCCTGCGCCACACAGAGTCTTTGAACGTTCATATTTTCCATGCTGTCGTTTCGATGGTAACGGGTACATCGTTTTTTGTTAGGTTTTCAATGACAGAGTTAATGACTGGGACACCTTAGACACAGCAACGTGATTGTCTACAAAGCGAAGACACATTTATTTGTACGTCGTTGTAACAGTTGTTGTCGTAATCGTACGTCTCTATCTACCTGAATCTGCCAGCTTATCACTCATTCCTTGTTTGCATGTTTAAGGTCCAAATAACACTTTCAGTCTAAGTACCTCTCTCCAATTCAACAATCTTCCTTTCACTTTTTTCATCTTGTCTATGTCAAACTCACTGTTACGCTTTTTGTGATATTTCACTTGTTGCTTGATTTTTTTCACTTCTATAACTCAACTTTCATTTTGTTTCCTCTTCTGAGTTTTATTCTCTCTTGATTTTCTACAACATTAGCATTTGGACATTCTTTCACAGTTTCCTTTCGCGACACTCTCAAATGGACATCGTGCATGTTGTTCACAAATACCAGACGCAGCTTTGGGCTTTTGCAGGTTGGGCTTTACTGCATGGTGGTTGGAACGGCCGCTGTAAAAATATTCCAATACAGGGAGTCGCCGATGATCCTTTTGGAGCCGTCTCTTTTTGTTCTCAGAGATTGATGGTCTTGTAGGAAAGTTGTATGTGGAGACTATCCGAAAGATTTGAAGAAGGTGTTTTGCAACAGCAGTTTTGCGTTTGATCTCAAGGAGCTCAAAAACCTGACGGTTGTCTTAGTTCGAAGTCATCGTCGATCCTTTAATTCAATATTAGCATTCAGCAAATAAAAGATAGCAACATCGTTAATAATGATAATTTGTCGCAATTCCATGGTGAGAAGGTCTAAATTTTGATATGGACATATAAAGTTAGAAACTGAAATATCATCCTAAAAGTTAAAATTTTTCCTTCTCACTTTTTATATAGTAGTTAATAAAAGAAAAAATAATACAAATATTAAACACAGACTTTTATGTTAAGGATTTCATATGTAGCACAAGGTAACCTCTTAAAATTCAGACTTTTTAATTTCTCTCCATAAGACGATGAAAATCTGTCAAATGTATTTTGAATGTGTGTTTCAATGGCAATTCAAAAAATCCAAAATGTTTATTGCTTAAAGTTCTTTTTATTACCACATTTATAATTATCTCATAAACTTCGTGCTCATCTACTTTGGTGCCATCCTTACACTCCTCTTGGCCTCTACCATGGAATTCTAAATTACACAATACACATACATTGTAAGTCATACCGTGTCTAATTGTTATATAAAAAAAAAAAAAAAAAAAAAGTTGCATTAGCCTTAAGTAAATTGAGGGGCAAGTTCAACAACGATTTCTGTGATTGTGTATCGGTGCACTGCAGTGCATACCTGCTACAGTATTACGTTTTACCTAGTTTTTTCCCGGGGGGGGGGGATTAGAGAGCATTGCATGTTTGTAAGTGGGTGGGGGATTAGCTTTGCATTTTGAAGTGGGGGGGGATACTTCAAGTCCTATTTTTCCCATTTTGTAGTCCTTCAGCACAAAGTTAGTGGGCAAAAAAATATTGGGGGAGGGGCATAGCTACTCCTGCTGTGTATGCAGACTGATTTTTGCTATATACTAGTATTGCATTCATGATAGTGAGATGATGTGAGGTCTAACATTAAATTTCTAGCTTTTTATCCATCATGTGGGGCAGATTTGAATGATTTTCATAACTAGATAAATGCAGAAAGAGGTGGGTCAGGGGTGTCGATCCAGTTTTAGGATTGGGAGGAAAAAAGTGAAAAAAAAATGAAAAAATTTTCATCATGACTCACACGCCAAATTGCAATACATATAGAATGTTTACACGTAATAGTTTTTTTATGCTTACTTTTAATGGTTTATAGAAGCTAGTGCTATTCAATGCTTTAAACATATTCTTGCATTGAATATTATAAATCTTTCATTTAAATTTGTCAAAATTATGGAGGGGGGGGGCAAATCAATATGTTATCAACCCGCCCCCCCCCCGGCCCCATTTGGGTGGTGACGCCCCTTGCTACCCCAGGATCAACACCCTAGTGGGGTCTGTCGTGATCACAAATTTTGGATGTTCATGAAATAATAGAAGTTGTGATCAAAATGTCAATTATTTAGTTAACACCCCCGACCCCCCCACAAAAAATGGGTTCTTGCTTTGGAATGTTGGGGCCGTCATCATTGTTTCATTTCATTGTGACAAGGTCCTAAAAAAAGTCTCTTATAACAAACATAGACCTGACTCTTGATTGATTTTTTTAGGGGTGTATGACCCCCCCGCCGCCCCCCTCCCCCCCGATCACATACGGTACCCACACAACGCAACTTACACAACACACACACCACACACATCAAGACATGGATTTAGCTAAAAATACAAAAACTGCAGGGATAATAATACATGGGACTATGGACCTTGTACAATTTCTCACAATCAATGAGGGCGCAATTTCTCTAGCTTATGAAAAATCTGTGGAGATTTTTGGGGGAAATGCCTCAGTTTTATGATTCCCAGGAATTCCCGGCAGCGGGATTTGCTCTGAAATCACCTACGAATTAAATATATTAACACTTACTGCACACATACAATAGGTTCACAGATAGTTCATACTAGCACTCGTTTTCAGTAATTTACCCATGAAATCATGCAAAATCGTACTAAAATTGCGCATTTTTCGACGCCATCTTTGATTGTACACTTTCATAATATAATTTCCAAAAAATAAACAATTTTTTCACGGAAAAAGATCAGAAATTTCTTACCTTCTGAAGAAGCATCGTTCCTCGATCAGAATCGAAATACCCGCTCTCAATCGACCAGATCCGGTGACCCCTGCAACCGGAAGTACTCGGAAATTGATCGGTTATTTCACCGTGTCGCACTGTAAACAGAGATTGAGGCAGCGGTGCACTGATTTTAGTACTGAGAATTTGCAATTTTCGAGAGGAAAATCGCAAGTAATGTTAAGGTGAAGTGGATTGAAGTTGTTTTGTAAGTATGTAGTTTCATTTAAGTAAATTAAATATCTTTTTTCGAACGATAAATTAAAAAAAGAAGGAAATTAGTTGACTCCCGAATGGACATTGTGTGCATTGGAAGAAACGTGTGTACACAGCTGGGGTTGGTCGTTGGCGTCGCTAAGTTAGAGTTTCTAGATCGAGCGTCCAGCAAATCTAAATTGTAAGTAATCTATGCAGATCAGCTGCTAATTCTACAAAAAAAAACACCCAACAGCAATTAAAATAGTGTTAACAATAAAGTCGTCTAAACCTTAATTAGATCGGCATTATCGTGAAATAAGTCCCAGTCCATTCACTGCCGTTTTTTTCGTCAGTGCTGTTGCCTCGACCCTCTCCCATCGACTTTGTATACGGAGGCGAGCGCACGAGCAGTAGTGGTGGCTGATTTCACGATTTGGCCCTTAGATCGATCTAGATCTCACTAAGGTTTATCCTTAATTTTTCCGATTCGTCTGAACTCTGACGTTGCGTCGTCGATCACGGTAGATCTACGGAGTATGAGATAGTTGACGTCTTCAATTCAGCAGTCCAATGCAATTAATGATATCATATTGAAGTCAATTTTAATACGGCGTAGACTCTGCGTACTAACCGTACCATTATGCATACTTGTACATGTACATGGCATATTGACATGGGCTGCACTCAAAAATTTTGATTCCCCTACCGCCGCATGCTATTTCCCCTACGGACACCACATTTCCCTACGCCTAATTAACCATATTTTCCCATACGAACCTATGTTTCTCCTACAGACAATCGATTTTTCCCTACGAAGGTATGTTTTTCCTTAACAATAACCTTAGAAATGCACATATTGATCAAATTTCTTCGCGAGGTGGAACAAAATGGGCGAATATAATCGACTTTCCTTGGAAAAATTATGAATATTCTGAACACTTGTCAAAACCCTACATCCCCTACAAATCATCAAATCCCCTACGTTTCCCCTACGGAAGTCATTTTCCCCGTAGGTATCCTACCCCCCAGCCAAGGCAAAATCCCTACGTAGGGGATTTCCCTACGAGTGGCAGCCTTGCATATTGAGCAGCGCAGCCGATGCGCTAGCTCATCTCAGGCGCGCGCGGCGCTGCGGCGTCAGTACAGTTAGCGACGATAACGCCTTTTCACTTGTCAGGAGCATTGCAAGCGAAATTACGAAAGCGTTATGTGGTTGTGCATGACGATAACCCCTTTATGCCTTCTCGTACCATGCTTTAGGCGAAGAGAACGAAAGAGCGCATTCACGTTAAACCTTTTTGCATACCACAAAAGACGTGCATACGGCACGTATCGCCTTTTTCTTTTTGGGATTTTTTACAAAATAGATCGGAATTTGACATATCTGTTGGATATGAAAATGTAGCTCATGCCATCTGCTTTCGAATGACAAATTTTTATTTTCTTGAAATTATGAGCCCGAAGGTGCGCTAACCCTTTTTCCATTGAGCCGACGCTATGT
>JZLH01S0080080.1:0-13140 GCA_001188425.1 Eucidaris tribuloides | reverse complement strand
TTTGGGGGGGGGATCCCCATATCCTCCAATCTCCCAATATAGTCGCCAAATCCGCCAACCCCCTCCCCAGCCCCTTATTCCGTTGTATCCTCTCGTTTGCCTCTCTTATTGCTAAATAAAAATCAACATTTACGTTTCGTAGTTACTTGACATTTCAAACACCCTCTTGGCCCTTTGACAAAAAAATGCATGAATTTTACCGAATGACACCCCCCCCCCCCCCCTTTTAGGCTTCCTTCATAATTTTGTGGGGGCACCTGGGGGCACACGAAATTTTGGACATTCCCAACCGAATCTGTTGCATAATGATCACTTTACACAAGGTGGCGCCAGCCAAGGCCAAATTCATGAAAAAAAACATGATTTTAGTGTGGGAGGAGCCGGGGGAGGGAGGGGTGGAGGCAACCACCCCTAAGCAGTCCCTGACCCTGCGGTGCACCGCCCCTGACTTTACCTGTCCTTGCGTAGCAGTCCTAAGCATCCCCTTCCCCCGCCCACCACAACTACCTGAAAGTTTTTGTGATGTGTCCGAATTTAGGCTCATTCGAGGGAGGGAGGCAACGCCGCCCCTACAAACCCCTTCCCCACCCACAAATGGGGGATTGCAACCACCCCCTCTCCCCAGCCACGCCTGTTGCACCGCCCGACTTTACCTGTCCTTGCTAGCAGTCCCTAAGCAACCCTTCCCCACCCCTTCCCCCACCCACCCCTGTTGCACTGCCCCCTGACTTAACCTGTCCTTGCTAGCAGTCCCTAAGCAACCCCTTCCCCTACCCCTCCCCACCCACAAATGGGGGGGGGCAACCACCCCCTCCCCCAGCCATCCCTGTTGCACCACCCCTGACTTTACCTGTCCTTGCTAGCATCCCCTCCCCGCCCACCACAACCACCTGAATGTTTTTGTGCATCTGTTCCGAATTAAGCCATTCGACGGACGAGGGAGCAACCGCCCCTAAGCAACCCTTTCCCCAATCACAAACGGGGATTGCAACGCACCCCCTCTCCGCAGCCACCCCTGTTGCAGCCGCTCGACTTTACCTGTCCTTGCTAGCAGTCCCTAAGCAAACCCCTTCCCCCACCCACCCTGTTGCTCCGCCCCTGACTTAACCTGTCCTTGCTAGCAGCTAAGCAACCCCTTTCTCCCCACCCTAGCAGTCCCTAAGCAACCCTTCCCCACCCACCCTTGTTGCACGCCTGCTAGCAGTCCCTAAGCAACCCCTCCCCCACCCCCTCCCCCCAGCCACCCCTGTGCACCACCCCTGACTTTACCTGTCCTTGCCCCTTCCCCGCCCCACCACAACCACCTGAGAAGCCCTTCCATCCTTCGACAGTGATGGACACAAACAGCACATAACCCAGGAGTTCCGGCCCGCAGGGCCGGAGCTCCCTGGGTTACACAGCACACACAGCCTAGTAGGCCGGAGGCTCCCTGGGTATACACAGCACACACAGCCTAGTAGGGCCGGAGCTCCCTGGTTACACAGCACACACAGCCTAGTAGGCCGGAGCTCCCTGGGTTACACAGCACACACAGCCTATAGTAGTAAGTAGTACAGCACAAACAACATTGTCACTCCCCCTATGATAGGCCTATGCCTTGGCCCTCACACTCCATAGCACGGTCGGCGGTGACCAAAAACACATTTACACACACCAAAAACTTAGAATCTGGCGAAAGCAAAGCCAAAAGTTTACCTATTGTGTGACTGTTGTTGACAAGTAGTTTCCAGCGACGCGATTAATTATTTTCGCAAAAAATACAACCACGAATAGCCAATGAAAACGCGGTAACGGCCTGCGACTTTTTATCTACAAGCAAGCGAAGTGATAGGAACACTGTCTTCCAGTTACTATATACGTATACAAGCAGCGACGTCGCCCGGCTACGGCTACGTCCACCATGCCTCTTCGGCTACGCCTCAAAAAATCGTCAGGTGCACCAGGTTTTGGTGCGCTTTCTTATAATAGATAATAGATTATTAAATATGGTCATGAACAGGTTTTATTCAGCAAAGTGTAAGTAGGAGTAACGAAAGATTTCAATTTCACAATTTTTGTACCTTCAGATGATTTTTTTGCATTTTCTAGTAAACATGTTGCTGAGGAAGCATGTTTCAAATTTGGAACTAACCAATGTTCCTATCAAAGATATGTCCAGATAAATTTAGGGCTCTTTTCTGCTTGTTCTTGGGATCAGGACAGAAATGTAGCCACACACGGTACCTGTTCACACTGGCCGTATTTATATACATGTAGGTTCATTGGCCTAAAACCACAGATGAAGGGCTGGAGGCAGTTTATCCTGCTGGATATTGAATAAACAAAGTGGTACAGGGATTTCCCCATGTTTGAAATATTTTTCATGTAATTGGACTCATCTTGATCACAAATACTGTGGAAATGACGGGCAGAGAAGGTTTGTTTGTATTTTCTCGGTGTGAACACGTCCATTATATCCAAAGTCTCTTTGGGAAAAGATGGAGCAAAGATAAGCTTTAATTTGATACCAAATTCAAGGCCATTTTTACCCAGGATAAACATTTGCGATGTTGAAATGGTGAGATTGACGACAAAGTATGACCATTTATTGACTTGTGCACAACAGCAAGGATTTGCTGCATTGAACATATGTATACACACACAGCAAGAAAAATGTGATAGGCATTCAGACACCCTAGTGTAAGGCAGCATCATTGCTTTGTGTAAATTGGTAAGGTTCGTCAATTCTTGGATGCAAAGACAACTAAGAAGCTTGTACAGGCTCTAGTGACGTGTCATCTAGACTATTGTAGTTTACTCTTTGACATTGGCAGATTCAACTGAACAGACTGCAAGTAATTTCAAACTGCCGATTAATCCACCGCACTAAAAAACAATCCCATATACACCAACATTGTTAAGCAACTACACAGCTCCAATCCAGTCACGTTTTAATGTTCAAAATACTGCTTTTAACCTTCAATGTCTGCATGCAGTGGTTCCAAAATATCTCAGTTAATGTCTAATTAAGTATGTACCAATCTCGCAATCTAGGATCTACTGAAAAAGATCTTTTGCATTTCCGAGTATTCAGACCAAGTTTATGGGGAGCAATCTTTTCGCTCATGCTGCCCTTCACTCTGAATATCATCCCTTCATATTTGAGAATATCCTCTCTTCGTTGCAAAAAAAAATGAGTGAACGAGGTGCGTGGTGCAGCTTCATCGGCGCTTCGCGCCGATGAAGCTAGTAATAATAATAATAATAATAATAACCTGTTCATGACCATATTTACACGTAATAACAATAATAATATTGATTATGACAGCAGTCATAAACTATGCTGGTATCGATATCATCAGCAACTTTGCTATCGATAATTGCTGCAAAATGTAAACAATTGATCATAACTTGTACTTGGCAAGCAACGGTGAATTGTCATAGTAGACGGTCATATGGGGTAAAATCCCTAGACGAGGATTCTGATTATCACACTCCTAAGTTGCGAGAATATAGATCTAATCCCGACTGTGCAGAGGTAAATTAACAAAGAAAGTCTCCAATAATTATTGGAGACCATCTCCGAAATCGGAGAGCAGAAGTCTCTGATATCGGAGAGCAGAAGTCTCTGATATCGGAGAGTCTCTCGGACTCGGAGAGTGGAGAGAGTCTCTGATATTGGATGTGCGCCCGTACTATTTAGGGGTGAAATTTGGCCCCTAATTATGCCGTTAGTTACGTTTACTAGGGTCCAATTTAGGTGCTTGGAATTGGACATGCATGGGTAGTTGGGTACCACTCCAGTCGGCCGTCGGTGACCCCCGGTAGCGACGCCAACGGACCAACCCCAGCTGTGTACACACGTTTCTTCCAATGCACACAATGTCCATTCGGGAGTCAACTAATTTCCTTCTTTTTTTAATTTATCGTTCGAAAAAAGATATTTAATTTACTTAAAATGAAACTACATACTTACAAAACAACTTCAATCCACTTCACCTTAACATTTACTTGCGATTTCCTCTCGAAAAATTGCAAATTCTCAGTACTAAAATCAGCACATGGTCGCAGACACAACCGCTGCGCTACCGCGCTGAATCTCTGTTTACAGTGCGACACGGTGAAATAACCGATCAATTTCCGAGTACTTCCGGGTTGCAGGGGTCACCGGATCTGGTCGATTGAGAGCGGGTATTTCGATTTCTGATCGAGAACGATGGCTTCTTCAGAAGGTAAGAAATTTCTGATCTTTTTCCGTGAAAAATTGTATTTTTTTGGAAATTATATTATGAAATGTGTACAATCAAAGATGGCGTCGAAAAATGCGCAATTTTAGTACGATTTTGGCATGATTTCATGGGTAAATTACTGAAAAACGAGTGCTAGTGAACTATCTGTGAACCTATTGTATGTGTGCAGTAAGTGTTAATATTTTAATTCGTAGGTGATTCAGAGCAAATCCCGCTGCCGGGAATTGCCGGGAATCATAAAACTGAGGCATTTCCCCCAAAAATCTCCACAGATTTTTCATAAGCTAGAGAATTGCGCCCTCATTGGTGAGAAATTGTACAAGGTCTCATAGTCCCATGTATTATTATCCCTGCAGTTTTTGTAATTTTTAGCTAAATCCATGTCTGATGTGTGTGTGTGTGTGTGTGTGTGTAGTTGCTTGTGTGGGTACCGTATGTGAGGGGTCGGGGGGGGGGGGGGCGGGGGGGGGGGTCATACCAACCCCGTAAAAAATCAATCAAAAGGTCAGGTCTATGTTTGTTATAAAGACTTTTTTTAGGACCTTGTCACAATGAAATGAAACATGACGACGCCCCAACATTTTCAAAGCAAGAACCCATTTTTTTTTTTGGGGGGGGTGGGGGGGGGGTTAACTAAATAATTGACATTTTGATCACAACTTGCTATTATTTCATGAACATCCAAAAATTTGTGATCACGACAGACCCCACCTAGGGGTGTTGATCCTGGGGTAGCAAGGGGCAGTCATAACATATTGATTTGCCCCCTCCCCCCTCCAATAATTTTGACAACTTTAAATGAAAGATTTATAATATTCAATGCAAGAATATGTGTTAAAGGCATTGAACAGCACTAGCTTCTATAAAACCATTAAAAGTAAGCATAAAAATACTATTACGTGTAAACATTCTAATGTATTGCAATTTGGCGTGGTGAGCATGATGAAAATTTTTCATTTTTTTTTCACTTTTTTTCCTCCCAATCCAAAACCTGGATCGACACCCCTGACCCACCTCTTTCTGCATTTATCTAGTTATGAATATCATTCAAATCTGCCCCCACATGATGGATAAAAAGCTGGAAATTTAATGTTAGACCTCACTATCATCTCACTATCATGAATGCAATACTAGTATATAGCAAAATCAAGTCTGCATACACAGCAGGGGAGTAGCTATGCCCCTCCCCCAATATTTTTGTGCCCCACTAAATTTGTGCTGAAGGACTACAAATGGGAAAAAATAGGACTGAAGTATCCCCCCCCCCTTACAAAAATGCAAAGCTAATCCCCCCCCCCACTTACAAACATGCAATGCTCTCTAATACCCCCCCCCCCCGGGGAAAAAAACCTAGGTAAAACGTAATACTGTAGCAGGTATGCCACTGCAGTGCACCGATACACAATCACAGAAATCGTTGTTGAACTTGCCCCCTCAAGTTTACTTTAAGGCTAATGCAACCTTTTTTTAAATTTTTTTTTATGACTTACATGTATGTGTATTGTGTAATTTAGCAATTCCATGGTAGAGGCCAAGAGGAGTGTAAGGATGGCACCAAAGTAGATGAGCACCGAAGTTGATGAATAATTAAATGTGGTAATAAAAAGAACATTTAAGCAAAATAAACATTTTGGATTTTTTGATTGCATTGAAACACACATTCAAAATACAATTTGTGACAAGATTTTCATCGTCTTATGGAGAGAAATTAAAAAGTCTGAATTTTAAGAAGGTTACCTTGTGCTACATATGAAATCCTTAATCATAAAAGTCTTTCTTAATATTTGTATTACTTTTCTTTTATTAACTACTATATAGAAAAGTAAGAAGGAAAAATTTTAACTTTTAGGTTAGGATGATTTCAGTTTCTAACTTTATATGCTCCATATCAAATTTAGACCTTCTCACCATGGAATTGCCAAATTATCATTATTAACATGTTGTATCTTTTTATTTGCTGAATGCTAATATTGAATTAAAGGATCGACGATGACTTCAGCAACTATAACCAACCGTCAGGTTTTTGAGCTCCTTGAGAATCAAACGCAAACTGCTGTTGCAAAACACCTTCATTCAATCTTTCCGGATAGTCCTCCACATACAACTTTCCTCAAGACCATCCAATCTCTGAAGAACAAAAAGAGACGGCTCCAAAAGGATCATCCGCGACTCCCTGATTTGGAATTATTTTTAACAGCACCGTTCCAACCACCATGCAGTAAGCCCAACCTGCAAAAGCCCAAAGCTGCGTCTGGTATTTGTGAACAACATGCACGATGTCCATTTGAGAGTGTCGCGAAGGAAACTGTGAAAGAATGTCAACAAAATGCTAATGTTGTAGAAAATCAAGAGAGAATAATAACTCAGAAGAGGAAACAAAATGAAGAGTTGAGTTATGAAGTGAAAAAAATCAAGCAACAAGTGAAATATCACAAAAAGCGTAACAGTGAGTTTGACACTAGACAAGATGAAAAAAGTGAAAGGAAGATTGTTGAATTGGAGGAAGAGGTACTTAGACTGAAAGGTGTTATTGTGGACCTTAAACATGCAAACAAGGAAATGAGTGATAAGCTGGCAGATTCAGGTAAGATAGAGACGTACGATTACGACAACAACTGTTACAACGATGCTACAAATAAATGTGTCTTTGCTTTGCTAGACAATCACGTTGCTGTGTCTAAGGTGTCCCCAGTCATTAACTCTGTCATTGAAAACCTAACACAAAAACGATGTACCCGGTTACCATCGAAAACGACAGTGGAAAATATGAACGTTCAAAGACTCTGTGTGGCGCAGGAGCAATTGTCTTCCGTCGCTGAAGAACCTAATACAACTCTATATTCCGACGAAACGTCCAAGTTCGGAGAAAAAGTAATGGGATATCATATCTCCAACGAAGATCAGCGATACTATGTGCTTGGACTTCGCGACATACCAACGAAATCAGCTAAAGACACGCTTCATACTTTTCAAGAGCTCTTACACGATCTGGACGAGGCGGAATTGTCCGCTAGCAACGCAGGTAAGAAAATTCTGTCGAACATACGGAATACAATGTCGGACAGGGCTGCGACTGAGCTGAAATGGCACGAACTGCTCCAGAAATACCGTGCGGAGGTCCTGCCAACGATACAGGAAAACTGGGAACAGCTATCGGAAGAAGAGAGGCAGCCGCTTGAAAGTATTACCTCTTTTTTCTGTGGTTTGCATTCCCTGGTTCAATATGCCGAGGTATGTGAAAAGACTCTCGATTCAGTTGAATCCAGCATGTTTGACGGGAAAGGTGCAGGGGCACTTGTAAAGGGACTCGCCTTCAAAAGTGAGGGAAATGGAGTGATTCGTTTGGTGAGGAATGCAAGCAAGGCGTTTTCCCGAGGAGGAAATGAACAGTGTGGTGTTTATGGTCCATTCAAACTCTTTGCGAAAGAGTTCCTTCAGGAAAATGGGTTCACCAACGTCCCGATAGTTCCATTCCGTGGGAATCGATTTAACATCATGTTCTTCAACGCCGGTTTCATATTCTTCTTACATGAGAAGATGGTGTCTTTTCTGGGACAGTTATGGAGCCACTTAAACAAATTGTTGAAATGTGTGGAAGCAGACCTCAAGGAGCCATTTTACATCTCTGGATGCCGAGCCCTAGGGTTAATAAGTAAACAGGTCACAGCTCCCTTATGGAGGATACTGGAAGACAAGACGACTCACATCCTTGATCTGCCGCAGGTGTACAGTCGAATCCAAGAAGCTTTGAAGGCCGGCACGGACAATCCCCAACAATTCATCGAAGGCCAATTAACTCCCTTCCAAGTACCAAGAGATCCTGTTCTGGACTGCCTTGCAAGTGCTTCGGAGCATGATGGCCTCACTTGCTCTATTCTGAAGAACCTACTTCCAGCCTTGGCACAGGTGATGAAGTCTCATGCAGCCCATCTTGCAGCCGAGACCATCACAGAGGAACAACGTGCTAGTACCAAGAGCACAGCAAAACATAATAAATTCGCAGAGCGAGTGTTCGCATACCTAGACCATTTGATGAGAGTGAGACCTAATGCTTCACTGCTTGGGTTGGAGGCCACAATAATGTTCTCACTGAACAAGACCGGGGAGTGGCTGAAGGGGTTACCTGACCACGAAGCCAAACAGCTCATCAGGGAAGCCAGAACAAGGTCAAGAAAGCTGAAGGCGCAGTTCAAAGACCGAGTGCAGACGATCCGTCAACAAAAAAGAGAAGCACTGAAAGAGAAAGAGAGGGAAAAACAGAGGAAAGAAGAAAGAAGGCAGGCCGACCTCGAGTTTTACACCCGTGAGATCCAATACTATGGACTGTGGCAGACGGAACGTGAAGTTGAGGAGATGGTGAACTCCCTAACATCCGAAAACGACAAGGTGAAAGCATTAAAGAGTCAGCTGAGGTTTCGCCAGCACGTGCTGAGGCAGACGGCATCCAGGCCGGATATCTACGTCTTCAGCTCCAAAGGATCATCTCACTCCTGGAACACTCTGCAGGCCAATGTAAAGGAACTGGTGCGACATGCCTTCACCCTCCCTTCAGTATCAGTTGTCGAAGAAGGAGTTCCGCTACTTGTTGGTAGAAGGGTGAGCTTGGTGCATGATCCATTGCATTTCTGAAAAAAAAACACTGAAAAAGAGACAATTTTTAAGATTAACTATTAAAGTAATTGCAGTGCAGACAGATACAGTATTTAGGAAATGCTAGAATGTGATTTAGTCGTTTTAAATGTTATAAAGTAAACAGTTCTGAAATTGCATTACAGTATTACTTATAGTAGCTGACAGGCATTTTGTCCAGCAGTTATTCATTTTTCATTCTCTATGATTTGAGGTGTATGTGCTGTATTAGCATACTATTATTTTATTGAGTTGATACTTTCTTGTATTGTATAAACTATGATTTGATTGTTTTGGCTTCTTAAACCTCTTCCCACACCCCTTCCCCAGGAAATCACTCACAAACTGAATTGAACAATTGTGACCCCGACTCTAATCTACAGTCTACATATTATACTGTACTTCAAGTACAATACATTTAGAAAGGTGTGTGTGACTGTGAATGTTGTGCAGTCAATCCATTTTTATTATTTCAATAAACATCATTTATTTTTTGTGTGCTGTGCGAATTGCTATCACTTTATTATTTGATATGTTATTTGATTTCATAATATTTTAGTTACTTACAAGTACATGTATGTCCAAACTTTGAGAAATAAATTTTCATTTTGTTATTTGAGTGTGGTATTTGACTTCATTTTATTATTTAAGCTGTGTGATTTGATATCAGTTCATTCATTATTTCATGTGTCATTTGATTTCATATTATTTTAGTTACTGAAATACATGTCCAAACGTTGAGAAATAAATATTCATTTTATTATTTAAGTTGTGTTATTTGACTTCAGTTTATTATTTAAAGTGTGTGATTTGATATCAGTTCATTCATTATTTGATATATGTGTCATTTTGATTTCATATTGTTTTAGTTACTGAAATACATATATGTCTAAACAATGAGAAATAAATATTCATTTTATTATTTGGGTTGTGTCATTTGACGTCAATTTATTATTTCACCTGTGTGATTGATGCCACTTCATTCTTAAATACATGTCATTTTATTTCATAGTATTTTATTTACTTAAATACATGTCCAAACATTCAGAAATAAATATTCATTTTACCATTTGAACTGTGTAATTTGATTTCAGATTAGAGTGATCTGTGTCGTTTAATTACAATGTATTATTTCAGCTATGCCATTATTTAGCTTTTGTGAGAGTTTTGATTTACATGTACCTGTAATTTATATTTTGAAATTTGATTATTATTTGCCTGGTATATCAGCTTATTTCATAATGTGCAACGTCATAGTATGACCATGGGACTAGAAGCTAATTTTACAGTATATCCAGTATCTTATTTTATCAGGTTGTAAAAACAAGGGCAAACAAAGAGCTAGAACTACATGTACTCCTGCTAATTGTAACAGGCTGTTAACTGGTTATAACAATATTTTTACTGGATAAGTATATTAGCAAAGCATTGAATACATAATAATAATAGTAATAATAATAATAAAATAATAATTATAATAATAATGATAATAATAATATTACTGATAATAATAATAATAATAAAAATAATAATAATAATAATTATAATTATTATTATTATTATCATTATTTTTATTATTTGTATAAGTCAAAGTGTACATCTCAAATACCAGAGACTTACAGATCTTCTCTGTTGGAATTCCTTCAATAACAGATTAACCACAAGTTCCAGGAAGCTGACTACAACGGAAAGGTGTTAAGCTGTGTGCCAGGTTACCCGGAGTGGTTTAATGTGAAGTATGATAATGATGACGCCATCTACTCATGTAAACTAAATGAGGACTACAAGAATGGCGACGTCAAGATTTCTATGTAGTTATCACAGCAAAGATCATAACAAGATTAACTGATCACAAGGTATGCACTTCCATATGAATAAAGCATGTATATTGTAAAGCATTCAATGATACTAATAACGAAACATTTTGTATAGCACATAACGCATCATTATTCATAATTGCATGTCTCTAATTGTATATCACGAACACCAGAGACTTATCCATGTTTTCTGTTGAAATTTCTTCAATATTCCTTCAGTTTAACAAGTTCCAGAAAGCTGACTACAACTGAAAGGTATTGAGCTGTGTCCCAGGTTACTCCAAGATTTTAATTTGAAGAATACAACGCCATCTACATGTACTCCTGTAACGTATATGATGACTACAAGCATGAGGACATCCAGATTCTATGTTACTTACTTACGGGTGAAGGATTCACGAAATTAAGTAACCAAAAGGTATGCATTGTCATGTGAATCATTCACCATCAACTTTGATTACATTTGCATGATAATTAATGCAATTCAAACACTTTTAATACGCAAGGTATCATGTAAAACACTTAATTGAAGATTAATGATAATCATAAGAATCATAATGGTGCATGTAATAACGAAACATTTGTGTAGTGTATAATGCATCATTAGGCATCTCAGTATAATGGCCTGTCACTAACACCACAGACTTATCTATGTTCTTTGCTGAAATTCCTTCAATAATAGTTCAACCACAAGTTCCATGAAGCTGACTTCAACGGAAATGTCTTAAGCTGCGTGCCAGGTTATGCCGAGTGATTAGATGGGGAAAAACGATGACTCCACGTACTCAAATGAGGACTGCTAGCACAAGGACAGCAAGAGATTACAAAATTAACTGACCAAAAAGGTATGCATTTTCATAAGAATCTCTCATTTCATATCAAGTTTGAATAACTTTGCCAGATAATATGCCTAATACAATAATATATTTTCAGAAACTTCATGATAAATGATATATAAATTTGCTGTTGAATTCATTCATGTCAAGTTATTGCCGACATTGACACTAATGTTGTGTACTTGACATGTATATATCTTTTATAGTCTCAATATTGTCTTATTTATCTTATTAATATGCAAATTTATGCATACTGTATAGGGCCTTCTCATCAAAATGAGAACAACAGGCCTAATCAGAAAGCATTGTAAGATAGTTTTGATAAGTAGTTCACATATATGTATCTCTGGGCTGAAGTTATATTATTGACAGGTTTGATCAATTGGCATAGATCTGCACGTATATAAGCCTCATTAATATGCAAATTTATGCATGAGTTAGCATGATCATATGAGTTTTTAACAATACTTTGAATCTGAACGGTGAATTAATAAAAAAGGTGGGGCTTGTTTGATATTATCATAAAGGAATCATTATTGTTTTGAAACAACATTGAGGTACAGTGTTGATATGCGCTGAAGTACTGCTAATTCGGAAGAAAATCGCGCCAACATTGTCGGCTAATTAAATATGCGCGCTTAATTAGCATAATATGAGGTTAGCCGTAGTAAAAATCGTACTCTCAACAGTGAATAGATGAATCACTTAAGCTTCAAAACAAGTACAAACAGGTATACTTATTTCACAACTAAAAATCATGTGGCCTCGGCTAATAGGGGCTTTCAGCAATAGAATTTGGGAATTCATGTTGTTAGAACTTTAAGTTCTACGTTACATTTCTATTAAACTTCTCTGATAATAGTCTAGATCTTTTACATCTTGAAGTTTGAGATCAGGTTTGCAAAGTTATTCAATAATGCAAGGAATCGACAAAACACTTATATTTGTTATTTCAGGGCAGTAGATTTGATTTTGTTTATATGTAGTATGAATTGGTAATGCGTTAGTGCTATTCATATGGGGGTTCACAGTTGGAATCTGGTTTTAATTATGGGATTATTTGTGGTCATATGATCGAAATCATCGAATGTATCTTTTGCGCTTATAGTGATCATGATTAGATCTGAGCTATAGCTGATAGTTTCGTATCTATATTCAGGTCCAACTCTATTTTGACTTAATACTGTATATATTTATCTTGGTTCTATCTGGAGCTATATTTTTCACAAGGACATCTGCATGCCTGAGGTCGAAATTATGTTTGAAAAACATTAGTCACAACTTTCTCTGTTTGTATTATTTTGGATAAGTACACGGGACTTTGGACTGTTTTCTCATTCCTCAGAAATCCAAATATTGCTTCTTCCACTTGTTCGAATGAGTGTTGTAAACACCAGATTCTCTTTTACCTTGCCAATGCGGGTTTAATGTAAATTTCGAGCATAATTATTTGCCATATTTGTTGATCAGTTTTGTTATCGGTACAAGATTGTGCACCAGTATTATATTCAATAAATTCCTACCTTTCTACTTATACGATGTCATCGTACTTTTATCATGTCTATAGGTGGCAATGCCTGACCATTTACGGGTGGAGGACATCAATATTTTTTAAGAGGATGCGATGCA
>JZLH01S0080054.1:9461-22654 GCA_001188425.1 Eucidaris tribuloides | reverse complement strand
ACTAACTAACTAACAACTAACTAACTAACTAACTAACTAACTAACTAACTAAACTAAACTAAACTAAACTAACTAACTAACTAACAACTAACTAACTAACTAACTACTACACACACTACACTACACTACACACACACACACACACACACACACACACACACACACACACACACACACACACACACACACACACACACACACACACACACACACACACACACACACACACACACACACACACACACACACACCCACACATATATACATAAGATGCTACAAGAGGTGGCTCTATCTGGTGCCTACTTCATATTAGGCAGTCTTTTATCCTCAGTCTGCCTTTTTCAGGATCTACAATACAAATTATGACAAAGAATTATAATGATAAATAGTAATAGCAAAAGTAAAATAAATATATAAATAAATGAATGAATGAACAAATAAATAAATAAATAAATAAATAAATAAATAAATAAATAAATAAATAAATAAATAAATAAGTATATTGTTTGGGGAAGAATCGAGGTCCCGTGAATAAGGATCAATAAAATCGTCTCATTCCAATATATCCACAACAAATCAATATCAACACTATCTTTTACCAAAATATTACCGTTAAAAGGAAGAAACTGTGCTCCTCGTTTATGACTGTTTGGAAAATGGCCAAATATACAAGCATCAGAATAACCGTTCCGTTATTTGTATGGTGCTGTTGCAAAACGTTATTATACGTAATAGGAAATCGTTCTCGATTCTCACGGATAAACACATAAAATTCCTGACTTCGAACTCAAGTTTGCTTATTTGAGTCATCATCACTGAAATTCATTAAAGGAATAAACTAATCTAACTCGCAACTGAAACTGTAGTCGTAGGCCAAATTTCTCGGTTGAAACGCGGAGAACCTTGCGCGAAGCCCAAGGCGTAACTGGCCATTCAGTTTTATCACTCAACCCTACCATAACACCTGCAGCGAAATCCGCCAGACCCGTCCCGTATATACCAGTGACGAAAAATCGCGTAAAATTAATCGATTTCAATTAAAATCTTAGCCTTAACAAACTATTTGGACACGAATGATGTCATACATTTGTGTAACAAAAGCAGTATTCGAACACGAAGGGTAATTAAGCGTGTCAATTGTTGACCTAGCTTACGCAAAACCTGTGTGGAAAACTGGGATGCAGTACAATCTGGGGTTGTGTACAATGAGTTTGGGAATCCCTGTACTTTCAGATGATGAGATGCTTGGGTCTATGTGGCACCAACTCTCTTGAAAGTACTACAGTATTCGTTTTACCCAGAATCTACAAACACGATCAAGATTTGATTAAGTCTTTACTAGGTTAGGATACAAAAAGTCCCTGAATCAACTGCGTTATTCAATGTTTCTGCTCTAAAAATGCTTTGGTCAATATTTCTTGTTTGTTAGACAATCACTTTCTAAAACAACTGTGAGAATCAAATATGTTGTGTAATCATTTTGTAACAGTGAAATTTCTATCATGGTCCGTTAATTCTATGCTGGTAATATTGTTTGCAAGCTCTTTTCTTGTCAAGTAATGATAATCAAGACAAAATCCTTGCAGTATGAATTGATACTCATCCAGTTTATTCATCGTGTCAACTAATTTGCTTCTTGATGCATTTTTTTTATACTTCTTCCAGTTATATCACTGCCCTCCAATAGCAGCATGTAGCTACTGTACTTTCAAATGTAAAAAAAAATCTATAAAGCGCTCCTTCTTTTTATCTGTCATTAAATTTGTAACTGTTAAACCAGTTTCCTTGAAATCTCATCCAGGTTTACCCCTCGACTGATCATTACATTTTTTCCTAATTCATTTTTGTTGTTGAATTTATGAACAACAATTCACAATAATGCAATGATTCAAGTGTTGCCGTTCTTGAAAAAATATTTACATTTACATAACTATAGTTTAATATTTTTCTTCTTGGAAAATATTCATTATTACTCAGAAAAAAAGACTAATGACTGTCAACTTGTCAGGCGACGCACTTTGTACCTGCTGATTGCAATTATTAATTGATAACACCTGATGGTGATTGCGCAAACTGTTCTGATTCAACTCTGCTGAAAAACAAAATGATGCAACCGTAGGTAATAAGACATGTGAGAGGGCAGATTTTATTTCTAAACGGACAATATGTTCGGGGATGACTCAATTCAGGATCAAAGTCATTGGATCATTAAGTCTTTATTTGCCACATGTTAACACTTGGGTGCCAACGGCGCACCAGCTCGCCCAAGTTTAACCTCAGTGGGGTACTATCGGCCCACCGGTTCGCCGAGAAGACAATTAGCTTCATCCTTTTAATTTGCATGATAAAGGTCACACTGAAATTCCTACGAATTACATTTTTCGTAAAATGAAGACACATTGAACCAATTAAAATGGGTGACAATGTCTTGTCTCGATAGCATTTGTATTCTGACAGAAAATCGTACATTTTTGAAAGTTTATACAGATAAGTCCAAAACAATCCAGTCCCTGGTTAACACACCTTTTGTTTTTAGCCGAGCACCCAAATAGTTAAACTTTAGCATCAGGTTCAATTCAGGTTTCGTATTGCAATTTATAGTTATGTTTTTGCGCCATGGGCCCACTTCTTTCATTCACATTATAGGAAAGAACAAATGACTTGCTGGTCAAAAAAGAAAGGTGTTGTGTTGAGCAATGGGATTAGGAGAGATCAGCAAATCCCAACTCATTGTCTTCAGTGCATTTTCTAACCCAATACATACACAATACATACAATATCCATAGAGCTGTAATTTCAGTTGCACGTTAAGAGTTAAAGATTGTGTCAGGGATGTGCAAGTCCATTACTTCCCTAATACCAAACGATAGTTTAGTACTTACAAATGGTGTGTTGAATGTTGGAGATCCATACGTCATGAATTTGTTGTTTTATGAAAATAACTAATAACGATATGTTACCAGAATGTTGTACTTTCCGTGAGTTTAAATTTTGCTCAAATTGCGAATCTCGGTTATGTGTATCGTCGCAAGACCAGCGGAGCGCACTGATTGGTTAAACGGCTAACCTCCGCGCGACCTTTGGCTAACGGCTGATCGGACAATTTTGGAACGGCCCGTGCACGTCGACGTCACGGATTTTTTTAAAAAGACTTCAGAGTCATTTGAAAGAGGATGAAGTTTAACCGTCCAGATTTTCACCCAAACTCAATATTTTACCCCAAGTCTCTATGAGAGGTGTTTATTTATATTAATCTTCACATTGGATATGATTTCAGCTGATTTCATTCCTTTAGATGTTTTTTGACGTGCAAATCAATGACACAATCTTTAAATCAGATGCACTGATGCTAATAACTCGTTTTTTTCATGAAAAGTGGACAGACGACATGCAGGATGTGTAGGGCTTTTGAACATCAATCGGTGAAGGTCTACCTTATGTTACTGACGTCACGGAACACAAACATGAACCTTCCCACCATTATGATTTATAATAGACTCTTCAAAGCTATAAAAACGAGACGGTTGACATTCGTAATACAATACATCCACGATCATGCTTTTACATTCGTGTGGAGAACACTATACACTACATTATGCATGTTAGGTTGTACTTAATTCCATTAACAAAGTACTATTCAGCCACTATCAGACAGTGTTGCTGGATTGGGTTGTTTGCAGTGCTTTATATAGCTTTTTACCATTTTGTATTTTTCTCGGTCCATTCGGGGGGGGGGGTTGGGGGTCACCCATAAGCTGAAATATTTTGCATTATTAGGGTCAACCTGCCATCAGCCTGGCACTGCCCTTGAATAATGAATAATAATTATGATTTATATTGTATAGTATGATATAATTTGTATTTTTCATGTTGTTTTATTCAATGAATGGCAGGGCCCTTGCGAAAAGCAGTTGGATACAACTGACAAGGCCACCCTGATTAAATAAAACTGCAAATAAATAAAATAAATAAATATTTAGTGTAATTAATTAAAAAAAATAAGAAGTTGGTTTGGGTAATATGACTACCGCTGTACACCTGTAAAAACTACGGAGTCAAATTCAACACCAGTCGATGTTCTGAGAGGACAGCACCCTCGGGGGTTAAAATGCGACATGGAGTTTGAACATAAACAGATAAAACCAAATATTGTTGATATAACACACGAAATGTGCTATAATAACACCAATGGGTGTTGAACTAACACCGTGAATTTAACACTGGTGTAAAATGCTTGGTGCTCTAACCACACCGACTGGTATAATTTTAAGACCACAGTTTTTGTAGTGTATATCTATTTGTTACTAGCATCATTATGTGTCAATTTTGTAGCAATTTGTGACAGTCGGTGACATTTCGGGCCCTTATTGCCCTCTGTATGGGAATATTACGGGAAAATTTTTTATAATACTGGTGATGATGAGAATCAATTATATCATTCCCTCAAGAAATTTACGCTTTCCTCAATTTTTCTGTGGAATTTAGTTGAACTTCTACATCAAATTACTAATTTTTAAATTGTAAAGTGAGTATAGTGAGCAGAAAGACGGGGGTGGGGGTGAGGGTGCGATATTAGGCAACTTGTAGGTGGGTGGAAGGAAGTTGGAAGAAGTATGTCGATAGGGATAGATGGGTTTTGGATTTAGTTCGGGAGGGGTGGAAATAGGAAGGTTGTCTATGTGGATATTGATTTTAGTTTGGGCTGTGGATTTGAGGGTTGGTACTTTTCAGTTAAAACAAAAAATGTGTAAACTGTTGTTTTATAATTTAGGAGTGTAATCATGTTAACTTATTCAAAGTGAATGAGAAAACTAATATCATTTTGTATATATGGAATCAGCTTAAAGATTACTGAGAAAAACAAAAATATTGTACGTGGAGCAGTGACTTCTAAATGGATGGGTTAAATAGAATGTACCATGATTTGTCTCCCCTTTGCTTCGACAACGCGAATGTCAGCCTTAACCCTTTGCACATTTCGTACAATTTAACAATCGTAATAATTAGTTTTCTCCGTTATGTTTGTAGTAGAAAAGCTAACAAATGGCCATAATGCTTAACCCTTTGCGCGCTAAAGAGTCGATTTTGCACTATCGTAAAATTGAATTGAATCGTAATAATTATGTCTTTTCTTCATTTTTTTCACAGGAGACACTGAAACAATAGTTAGTTTGCTTTAGTAACACCTATAAAAAATACTATTTTCAATACCACAAAAATGGAAGCAAAATTCAAAGGAAATGTAAAAAGAACAATTGCCATTATTATTCCCTCAAAATAAATTCAGCGTGTAAAGAGTTAAGCAACATCGATAGAATAATCACAAGTATCAATGGTGCAATAAGAAAAAGCAAGATTTAAAAAAATATCTCAATAACAACCGTCATAGAATTAATTCAGCACGCAAAGAGTTAAATACAACGTGGAAGAAAACTGTCAACCGGTGATACCTGTCTAAAAAGCATCATCCGTATCACGTAAATGGTCGTAGGCGGAAAACACAGATTCGATTTGAAGCCGAAAGGCATCCCTATAACTTACAGCCCTTTTTGTTTATATACGTTCATATCCGAAACCCGAATTTATGTCTCGAAAGGAAATATTCGTTTACGATTAATATTGGCCCGTTTCGATGTCGGTGTTCAGGAAACCACCTTTAGGCGCCCGTTCTCGAATCATCCGTTTTTCTTACCCAAGAATGAAAAAGTTACAACGATAATATTTCCCAAGTATTTCGTGAAATAACCCATCGCATAATCCGTTGCCCTGCCACGCTCAAAGCGATTATCTATCAAATGACATATCAAAAGGATGTAATGATTATTACAAGGTTTCTGACAAATCAGCGAAATGTTTATGTTTATGATTGTATATCTACGTCGTAAGAGTTACGTCGGTGGAGTTATGAGGGTATTAGGGTACCCATGGTATTTAACTACCTAGCGTAATTTCTGTTTGTGTTCAGTTTGTAGAGATATTATCTGACATGATTCTGTGAATCAATTAACCTATAGAATAATTGTTCCCCTTGTGCACTAATTATACGGGTGACGTAAGCTTATAGGATGTGACGTCATCTTACCCCTTTGCTTTAAATGCATTGTATAACAATGTTTCCAGTTTTTGAACCCTTTGCACACGAATGTTGCAATTTTGCCCATTCGTACTATTAAATTCAACAATCGTAATAATTCGTTTTCTCCGTTACATTTATATTACAAAAGCAAAAAAAATGGCTATTATGTATACGCAACATCTATAGAATAATAACCAGTAACAGTGGTGCAATAAGAAAAGCAAGATTTAAAGAAAATATCAAAATAACAATCATCATTATCATCCCCTCAGAATTAATTCAGCGTGCAAAGAGTTAACAAAATCTGAGCTACACGATTTCCCATGCTTACAGTGTCCCTGATGAGGTCTAAACAATTAACCCCAAAACTCGATCATTATGTGCTTTTAAAAAAGTGAATATTATTGAGCGACCAGTCCAGTTTTCCCCCATAGACTGCTGTGTTGCAGAATTCTCGTCAGCTGACAATAAATCCATGCGCGAATTTTTATCTGTACCCTGTTTACGAGTGGCATCATAACTGTCTACAGTTTTGTGTTCTAAAGTGTTTATCTGTCCATTCAAATACTGTAAGATATAATGTTAGATGATAAAGATTGAAAAATGTTTTAATTGAGTTTCGACAATTTTATATTTGTGTCCTTAATATCAATCAGACAACATAAAGATAACAATGGCCGTCCGAAGCTAAAGCAAATCCCATCTTAATTCAGAATTATTAATATGCTGCAAAAACTGGGGTGTTAAATTTAACACCCAATCATGGTGTTGTACAATATAGATACCAGATGTGGTGTAAAATTTCAACACAAACGAATTATTTCAAACACTAAAAACATGGGCTTTAACACCAATGGTGTTGAAATATCAACACTTTTCCGGTATTCGTATTGTCCCAATCCCTTGGTGTTAAATCTAACACCCCAGTTTGTCTGCGGATGAAGTTTGTTCATTTTTTTTAATCTGGTAAACGACGTTACACTCTTACAGACGGTATAGGGTTTGGAATATCGTTAAAGATTATTTAAAATTGTATTTTCAGATAGATCAAAATTATTTGATATTATCCCAATGATAATAAATTAATAACGAATCCCAAATTTTGAACGCTTTTGAAGATAGTCATTTCTTCGTTGGATCAAATCAGAACAAAATCAGTACGAGTTGCATTTTAAGGTAGAGATGAATGCAAGCATGTGAAGACCAATCTACTTTACAACCTAAGTAGACAAACATAAATACTTGCATCAAAATGTCCAGCACAAGTCAAGTTTGCAAGATGGACAACTGTACGAAGGACCAAAACAAATGATATGAAAGGATAGCAAAATTATTCAGGGAACAGGTTTAGCTGTAAATTAGGCCGAAGTTGTTACTTTTCCAAAATGTTGATTGGTTCGGAGTCGTTATTTTTTCAATATTGAAATTAAATCAAGTTATAACTTTCCCTTTTCTCACCCATAGTGCCACCCATTCTCTTGCAAAAATGTTTGAGGTGCTCTTATTTGGAGATATCCAGATCGAAGTCACCGATTTATTATTTTTTTTCTCCAGAGAATGGGTTCAAATTCAGGAATTTGAATGGTGACGCATTACTCGGGAGTGGGCGATATATGGATGATGAATTTGACCGCTAAACTTATACACAAAGTTAATATCTTGCGAAAACGTCACCGTCCACGTGAATGCTCAACCGCAATTATGGAAACCGGACTTTGCCTAAACCCATAGCTTTGCACTGAGAAATCAGCCGAGATGCGACCGTTTGACTTTTATTTTCATCGATTCTATTGAGCGATATCGTTAATTAAAAACGAAATTATCGATCAGAACCGAGAAAGGTGGGCCTGCACTTGGCTGCGGTGCCGGTTTAACGATCGTAGGAAGAGATCTGTATTGCGTAAGATTAGCGTTTCAACGAGAATATACTGTAATGACAAATGGTATTCAATGATGCGTAATATTTTATTTCCTCAGTAAGACCAATATTGCATTATACGTGATAATGATAGACATAACTAGCGTGCAATATTGAAAACCAAAGTTGACGTCTCTGCCCAGACAAACTTATTAAGTATTGCATCTTGTAACACCCACGCACTATTTTACTTATTGTTTTTTTCATATTCTCGATTGACTTTATACAAGCAGTTGATTTTCTAATCGATATTTTTGAGGACCAAAATAAAATCACGCGTATAATCATTGCATTCAACGGTGTTAAGTAAACCGGGGCTTGTGTATCAAAAGTTGACACGGTTTGACAAAGTTCATTGGTAAGGAAAATATTATGGAAATTTCTACTGAAAAAAGACACTTCGAGGTGAATGACTGCAAAATCTTTTTTTTGGGGGGGGGGGAGGGGCAGATAAATCCCAACATTGTTTTCTCCATTGTCATATATGGTCCCCAAAATCACGTTAGTGATCGCTAAAACTTATCATTCATTCTTAGAGTTTGATAATAAAGAAATAATCTATACCTACGAAATTAGTATTGGTATTACTTTTTGGAATGCCGCCTTAAAAACAATAATTCTATAAATGTATTTTTGCAGAAAAAAAGTGAAAATCTCCTTTTAAAATCCATTTTAAGCAACCTATTTTGAAGCCCACAATTGCTGGTTTCTAGGGTTCTACTTTGTTTGTTTTTAAGAGAAATGAAAATTATTCCAAAGTTCTTGAAGAGAAAAATGTGTAAAAACGTACAGTATATTTAACAAATGGAGATTTGATATTTTATTAATTGGGTTTCTCATTTGCTTCCATAGACCTGTATACATATGTAAGTGCTTCTCTGTTCAATCATGTAAATACTCTTTTAATTTGTATGATTCATGTTTTGATTTATATCGATCAATAAAGATATAAAGAAAACAATAATAACATTTACAAAACGGTTTAGGATTGGGCTTACCAAAAGCGACACCAACGAGTATTTCAACAGTATGATTGAATGTAAGTTCGTGTTTATAAATATGTGCGAAAGCGTACAAGCCTGGTACTTCCCTGATATTACAATTTTAGCCACAAAAATACTCTGCGTCAAATAAGCATAATTTAGAATACGAATTTTGACCTGCGCCGTACCCCTCCCCTCGAAAAAAATCCATATTCTTCCCAAACATCTTACATGTAATAAACGGCTAAAATGGCTGCATTCGCGATACTGTGTAAATGCTATATAATATGCTTATGCTTCTATAATGCTTATAATTTTATTCCATGCAAGATTTCCTTTCCCGTCTTTCAGAGTGAAAATCAGACGAAATTATAGGTCTAATATTATCAACATTAATGTCCATCAATTATTACCTTTTCGTTCAGGAAAATTTGCAGAGAACATAATAAGCGAAGAAAATTGATTCATGAAGCTGTTATATCTGCGTAAAGCTGGTAACCCACAATATCTACATGCACAGAGAAGAACACTTTTGCAAGATGATATTGTTAACATCGACGTGTAAAAATGTAACGATGATTACATTTTACAAATGTAAAATCACGGCCGTAAACAACCCATTAGGTAGCCATGGAAACTATCACATTATGTTCTCATGTGAACGTTTAAATTCAGTATTATACATTCTTTATGGCTTGTTCACATTTCTGTCTAGAACAAGAGCCATACAAAGCAGATTTATCTGCTAGGAAATGTTTGAATTGAAATCAAATCTCCATTTTGACTTGATATTGAGATGGTGGTGTCAGTTTCTCTGTTCTTTTATAGCAGAAAGCAACGTTTTGCGATACTTCGTGTAGAATATCTTGTTCTCTTTTAGGACGGTTTATACCAAAGATCCTAAAGCGCTGCGAAGCAGCGCAAGATGGCTTACTCTCGCGTATTTACACACAAAAAAGTGTAGTACGACATGGGGCGCAGCCGCCGCCATTTGAGCGTGCAGCTGCAGCGCTGTACCACTGGCTTCACCACGCGTATATAGTACGACCCACTCAATTATCTCTCCCTTTCCTCTTTACTTTCGGGGTTTTGGGGGGGTATGGAGGCATTGAGTAAAAAAAAAATGAATAAAAAACTTGCTTATTTTGTAGTGGAGAATTATGTCTGAAAATACTTCACTTCACAGATAATATTAGAAATTGTAAAAACGGATGATGATATTTCAGGTCAGGTTCCAGGGCGGTCAGAGGCTTAATCTTCAAAGTTAGATCAACGGGGGGGAGAGGGGGGAGGGACCTGTCGGTTTTTCGCTTTGCAATCTCCTTCTACAAATATTGGAATTTCACGTATCATAAGGCTAATAGGCCTTATGTCTAATGTAGGCTTATTATTCGTAATCTATAATTTTTTCTCGGCGACTCAAAATATTCGGCAAAGGGCAATTATAAATTGTTATTCGAACAGCTATAAGGCTATGTTTTATCATCTATAACGATGCCATATTCGGCACTATAGGCCGTAGCGCTATTTGATCATAGCAATGCATAGTTTGGCAGATATTTATTGGATTGAATATCAGGTAAAATTTTTCAAGAAAAAAGGAAAGATAAACACTATACGCCTACATATCCCTGTATTCCTCTCCTTATAAATGTATAATATTCCGGAAAAAATGTAGGCCCATATTATGCCTTTTCTCTATACTTGGAGTGACCTCAATTATGAGAGATCATCAAAAATGAGTAAAAACACAAAATCAAATTCATTCTAATTAGTTTTGTTTTGCTCCTGAATTCACTCACGGTCCTTCCTGATTGATTTTCTCTCATTTGGTGTTTTTGTTTCTAGAAGTTTAAGAAAGAAAATGAAATTAATTTAATGAATCCGGGAATATTAATATTATTCATGACTAAATTAGTCTAACACCAGTGCTACCCGCCGCCGCCCCCCCCGGCTTTTGAGTCCGTCGCATCTATTTTAGCTCTCTACGAATCCAGGACCGCATCAATTTTTCATACTCTGATTTTTATACTTCATCAAGTCTTACTTGACCTGTTAGAAAAGAAACATGCTTTTTTCAAAATACACTCGGGTCCCCGGTCCCGATCCTGTCTCCTCCGCACAAAAAAAAATCGCACAGGCTTGTCAGGACATAAATATCAAGAAAGCTATACAGCCAGAATAATAAATGAAAGTGAGTATGAAAAAACCCACAGGAAGTTTTCATGTTATCTGGGAACTATTATGTTTCACCACTCATTTTCCCAGCATATGGCATAAGTCAATGGCTGAGGTTATTACCACCCATTTTTACGGACAAAATACAAAAAATCTTGTGTAACTGTTTTGATAACAAAACATGTTTTCTAGACTAAAGCTTTGTGCTGAATTCATTTCTGAAGTCAGAAATGCAATATATGTATATACAAATGTTTATTTTTTGAGACAATTTATATTTTCTTAGTGTTTGTTGCAGCGTAGCTACTGGGCAAATGTACAATATAGTCTCGATTTCAAACCACCTTATTTTACCTTCAAATTGCACTCACCCTTTGACTTTCTATACCTACAGACACTCCCACTCTTCATTTGATAAAGACTGTAATATTATTCAAAGCAGTTGGCTGATAGTACGTTTCCTATCAATATAATTCTAATGTCTGGAAGCCAGGCTATATGTATAGCTTGGGTTCAAAATCGGTACAATATGAATTCACAAAAATGTTATTTTGAAAAAAAAGTATGTAGCTACCATATCAGCAATCTTATCACTTATGGGGAATAATAAGGGGTGTACATGTAACTAAATTGTTAGGCCTGTAGCTTGATTGATTTCACTTGAAAGACTTTACTGAACTATTGCAATGAACAAAAAAAGACAATAATTCGAATGATATTTCAAAGTTGGTGGTGAAAACAGTTTGTTGCCCCAAAACGGTTATTTTTGGCTAAAATGGCTACAAATGTGATTTTTTCCTAAAAAATAATGAAAGATAGAGTTCTAAGTTGCAAAAACTGAAAATACAGACACTTTACATAGAAAAAACCTGTATCAATTGTTTGAAAGGTAATTCCCTTCTCTATAGATAATTTGTAACTTTTTTGACAGTCATGATGATGGTAGTCAAATTTTGAACTCTGTCATAAGAAAACAAGTGAACAAGTAATTCCCACATTGCCTTCCTCTGTCCGTTAAACCTTGTCATTGCAAGTTCCTGGCTGGAATAGCTCTATTTTATTTGTGAATGTACACACAACTATTTAGCAATTAAAAACGAGCAAATAACAGAAGACTGGGGCCGGTAGAATAAAATCACCAGAACAGACATTTGAGACAAAAATAAATAGAAATAACATGAAGAAATAATGTATGTAAACAACAGCATATTTGCCAACCTATCTCAGCTGAAATTAGTAATATCTCTGATAGCTAGTAGTAACACTAAAACCCCGGGACTAACACATTTGCATAGAACTACATAGTATTTTTTGTTTACAAAATTAGTAATCTTCAGTTTATAAGCCAAAACATAATAAACAGAGACATAAATTAGTAATCATTACTAAAAAATTAGTAACAGTTGGCAGCTATGCACTAGAGAAATAATAATGGTAAATTATTTCAACTCCATCGCAAGAACATGAAATTGTTTGCAAGAAATGTTGAACTTAAATGACTGCATGCATAAAAGATTTTGCAAAAGGTAATTTGAGAACATGAGTCACAACATAAATTTTCATTTATCATGCATTTTATTGTAAAAAAAAGTAATGCACTTTGTTATTCTTATTATTTTGTTATTTTGGAGTATAGGCCTACTGTTAAGTATGTTATCCTCTCACTTTAGACAGTCAGGGAAACTACCGCTTTTTCGAGACCGATATGATCCCGCATTCCCGGGTCTGCTGTGTCCAACGGAGCGTTACACAGCAGACAAGCCGTTACCACGTATTCTCTTTCAAGGCGCGAGGTTGTGACTCTCAGCGGTCTTGTATAGGCATAGCATGGACCTAGACCATGGGCATAGCATTGACAATGCGGACCCCGTTATAACCATGCGTGTAGAAGTAGAGATTACTATACACACCCAAATCATGTAGAGGGTACTCACAGATGTAATCTGAAACTCCCGTTACCACACAGAGATATCTCTCTCCATGCCGTGCAGATGCACGGATCGTATTATGTAATGTCTAGCACCAGTCACACAGTATT
>JZLH01S0080048.1:0-17874 GCA_001188425.1 Eucidaris tribuloides | reverse complement strand
TGCCAGTGCCTGCTGCCCCGTGCCATCGAACGGCGTTTTCGCAACGCATCAAACACACCCACCGCGCAAACGGACGCTACGCACAGGGTGACGGCCTGAGTTTTGTTGACTCACTCAGCCGGTCGATGGCCATATTCAGCTCCCTTTAAGTAAACAATGAAAGGCGCGTAAGTCTGCAATTCGCTGCCACTTTTATTACATGTCAAATGATGCCATCAGCGCCCTCTCCGCAGTAAAAGTAGCACAATGTGATTTTACCCCGCTCCTCGTCACTTAACATATCTCGAGATTAAAGCAAAACAACGTTGAACATAACAAATGATGTTGAAGCTAAGACTTTACCTTAGAGTTGATTAGAGCCATCATGTCACAAACCAAATCTTCTAATGCACTAAAGAAGCATCATTTCCACGTGCACAGACACGCTGTATATCGTCCATCATCTACCAAACTACACCTAACGTTACATCGGACTGACATCTGAAACTGCATATTATAACGCTAGCACTGACATTTACACTACTGCTACCATCCCTGTTTTTTTTTCAACATGTTACCATATTGACACATACACTGACAATTTCGCTACTTGAACTACTTTCGCCATGAAACGAACTAGACTGAATGGCCCAAGTGAATTCATTGGCAATAAACACACAAGCGGCAGCTAAACCACGCCTATCCATGGACTCTACGTATAAAAATATTGACACATGTTACATTAGCGCGAGCCCACAACATTCTCCTGTCCTGTCTGTCTTCTGTCTGTCTGTCCATGTCGTATTCGTCGTCCGTCACCCCAACCAGTCATGCAAAACGCTAATGAAATAATTCGTCGCCACTGTCCCTCCGACTTTCAGACATCACTCTGCTCCTGCTATGCACAAGCAATACAGTATGTAAGGAAAATGGCTCAGTGTGTGTATTGCAGTGCTGTGAATGAACAATTAACCGTAAATAATAGTAATAATAATAATAATAATGATGATGATGATAATAGTAATAATACATGTAGTAGTAGTAGTAATAATAAACATTCTTCCTCCTCCTCCTCTTCTTCTTCTTCTTCTTCTTCTCCTTCTTCTTCTTCTTCTTCTTCCTTTTCTTCTTATCATAATTTATCATTAGTATCATTATTGTTATTATTATCATTATTATTATTAGAAGTAGTAAAAGTAGTAGTAGTAGTAGTAGTAGTAGTAGTAGTATTTTAGACAATGCTTGACACCTAAGGAGTTAAACACAAATGTTAGAAAAAAGGGAACTTAGCATTTCAAATATTTTGTAAATTTTTATTGTTAGCCCATTGATGGTATGATTTTATTTCATACCCATTTCCCATAGACCTCATAATGAGATGATCATCTTGTCTCTCGTCTTCAATGGGTTAACCCATAAAATGCTAGGCGGGGTTAGCAATGTATTGAGTACATTTGAGATTGCATGTACAGTGTACATACAGTCCGACCACTCTCATCTGGACACGTTGGGACCAGCACCAATCCGGATAAGGGATTTATATCCAGATATGGGAGACCCAATGTTTAATATACGCAGCTGCCTCCCCAATAGTACCTACACATATTCTATTGTAGTGAGCGTAGACTGACACTATTTCACTGCTGTCAGTGCAAAATTATAGGCTGTTTTTTTACAGAAATGAAGTCGATTGGTTGCCAAACTCTTAGAATAATATACCTGCTTAAATCATTGAGGAATGTATCGAGCATGTCCCGGAAAGAAAGAGAATGAGTCGATGAAACTAAGTTTGAAAATTTGATCATCGCGATTTGCAAAGTCAGCCATTGTTATACTGACTGTAGGCTCAAACATGATAGATGGCGCTGTCCGTAATGGCTGAATAATTACGCAATACGACAGATTGCAGCTGTCAAGTCTTACTACCAGTGCTTGCAATTAATTTCACATTGCGCATTACGATTGGATAAAAGTTGTATATGACTCTGTATGTACAGTTTGTGAGCGCTGTCATTTGTTGATCAGCCGAAGCATTCGAACCAATGGGAATGCGAGTCTATTCTCGGCGACTGTGCGCATGTGACCTGCATGTGAGAGGAGCGTGATCATGCACAATAAATTTGTGTTAATAAGGTTGCGCCGTGCCCTTGTCCTGTCTAAGTTCTTTCGGTGATTTACGTAAGATATTTACATAAGAAAATAATTTCCCACATATTTATTAGATTGAATAAAAAACATCTCGGCAAGTGTGCGTCCAGATAAAAGAGAGATTCGGATAAAGGGAGGCCGGATAAGAGAGGTCAGACTGTACATGTATGTAGGGCCTATACTGTAGTGCCTATACTGTAGTGCCTATTTCTAACAGCTGTAATTTCTTTTTACTCATATGCACATCCATTGAAGCATATTTCCACTAATATCTATCATATCATTGTCAGATTTTTACTTCAGTACCAGGACATCATAAAGTGCATGTTACTTAAAGAGAATACACAGTACTGGTTGGTTACTTGCAGAACAACAACATTTTAATATCAGCCTGTTTCCTAAACCCTTCTGTAACAGATGATATTACTAAAACATGTACTTATCAAGTACAGTCAGAGAGTAGTTGAAAACAACATAACAACTCGTTTCGGACATATCTGTTACACAACATCCCCACTGCCTGAACAAGAGTCACTAAACACCCAGAAATCTACTATGTGAGGACTATGTTACTCTTAGCCATACACATTGCAGCAACGGAGCTTACTCTCGTCGCTACTCAAATCTGCCCAATTCCTCAACTTTTTATTGCATATGACACATGAATAGTCCCACATTATTAATGCCAAATGCTACATTTACTCTCAGCTGGTAAATAATGAAATGTGAAACTGTTGTCATGAAAGATTTTCATCATGCAACCCAGTACGTGTTTCTCTCTTAACTGAAATTATTATTGATAATTCTGTCTACACTGCTGACTTGAGACCATGCTAATATGTTCTAAAATCTGTCCATCAGTTTACCTTTCACCATCTACCGCACCAACAACTGACATAGACCTGTACCCATTAGCTGAATACTATACCACAACGATCGGTCAATTACGGTTCAGACAAATGTAAGAGAACCTCCCGAACTGACTGGCCACATAACAGCCATCAATAAGCAGCCAATGTGACTGCTTAGCCATGGCTGGAAGATGCGGGGTTCATAGTTCAGTTCGCGTCGACGACTTCTGTCAGTTCGCTATGACAGACGCAGTGCATCAGTTAGCTGCCGATCACACTCACGGGCAGTAAATCAAGCACGCTAACATTGTGCAGAGCTCAATTAAAAGATATGTCCAAATTTTGATATACTGAACTAGATAGTACTGTATCATATGTGACCACAATAAACACCCATGAGCATAAAAAAAGGTCTTAGAAAGTTAGCACTGACAATGGCAAGTTATGCATGAATAAACCATTAAAACGCGGGGCGAGTTTAAATAGCGTAGGTGTACACACAGTAAGTCTATTGGAGAAAATGGGCAGGTGAATCCGATCAACTTATGATTTTCACTTTTTTAAAGCACTAAATAATCATTTTGAAATACAATTTTTTTTCAGGGCGTCATTTTTAGACCTTATCAAAGACAATGGTTAGCATGGGGAATCATGTAGCTCAGATTTTTTTAACTGTGGTAAATGTTAGCCAATACCTTTAAAGGGATGCGCCACTCGTAATCCATGTACATTCAATACCATTCGCTTGCCCCTATTGCAAGGCCGTGCGTAACAACAATCACGGAGCTGCGAACAGAATTGCCGTTGAAGGTAGGGCCGTGTGCATATTGCTTTTTTTCGGTTGAATGCGTGCTGCATAGGGTAATGTACACAATTCTCATGCGCTCGTTTTCTGAAAGTATACAGGCATTACTAGGGACAGTGATTTTCCGTTTCAAGAAAAGGCCTTTTCCGTTTCCAAAAATCTGGAATTCCGTTTTCCGTTTTACCATAGACTTTGTATACACGAAAAAAAAGGACAATTCCGTTTACATAAAACTTGAAACAAATATTTCTCGATGTTTCTTAGTTTTTGTGTCAACTTTTCCTAATTTTTGTTCCGAGTTTGGTGTTTTTTCCTTTCAAAACGTAAAAGTTTGGAGAAAAAAGAGGTTTTCCGTGATTTTCCGTTTGAAAACTCATTTTCCGTTTCAAGTTGTGATTTCCGGAAATTCCGTCCGTTTTAAGTTATCGCGGAAAATCACTGTCCCTACATTACGGAATATTTCCCGAGCCGGGCCAGCTCGAAAACATCACGATATGTGACTTTTCGGTCCCTTTAACAGCAACAGCCGTAAGGAGGAGGAGATGTTCATAATCCTTAAAGGCAGAGCATCTCTTTTGCAGGCCTAAAAATTCATGTCATAAAATACACTGCCATATAGAAGAAAATTACCTTCTGAGACCCTTTAGCAAAGCAAAAAATGTAGTGTTAGGTGAATTGTGATCATAATAGATTTTTTCACATTTTGTCAATAAATATATAAATAAAGATAAATATTTAAACATATTTTTTTTCTTTTCTTTTCATTTGGGGAAGGATTCCAAGAAGTATGAGAAAGGTACAGGGCTTTAGTTTTAGGTTAGGTTTTTATGCTTATTACTCTTTTCTTTGCATGATTTTAAATTGTGCCCTTTTTGATACATACAATTTGTTTGGTGGGGTAGAGGTGTGGCATAGTAAATTATTCAGCCTGGCCCCCACATAAGTTGATACATCTCGTGTCAAGGACAAGTATTTACCATTATCTGACTGGGCCCCCATTACTGTCAGTACACTGAACGTGCCCCAGGCAAAGCACTATCGTTCACACGTCAAAGATATTCATAACATGCAGGATGCAACGTGATGCGTTAACAGTTAACAGAACGAATCAAAACCTGTCGCTCTGACTTACTGTCCAATATATCGTGTGTTCTCACTCATGCATATCTTTCTACTTGTTTGTTGCACTGCTTCAATCTGATACTCTAAAGTGTCATTCGCAATTATTTCTAGCGTCAATACCCCCTTTGACGAGATGGGGAAAACTAGGAGCAAACGTTTAATTCTCTCAATCCTCAAGGCGAATCATCGTCATCATCATCATCATCATCATCATCATCTTTATCATCGCCATCGTAATCATCATCCTCATCCTCCTCATCATCATCATCCTCATCATCCTCATCCTAATCATCATCCCTATCAGCATCATCATCTGCATCATCATCATCTTCATCATCACCATCATCACTAATCATCATCCCTATCAGCATCATCATCTGCATCATCATCATCTTCATCATCACCATCATCATTACCATCCTCATCATTTATTAAAGTCAGCATCTACCCTCTTACCAAGGGGTCGTTGACTTTCTGACATCATGACACTCCCTTCCTCCACCTTTCTCTTGTCATGAGCATCCTCTTGTTACTTCTAGCCCAATTTTCCCGCTTTCAGTCCTCCGCATTTCTTTCTACATGTATATACATGTAGTCCTTGGTCTTTCCATCATTATCTTCATCACTTAGTCATTCTTTATTTTCACCACATTTTTAAAGTAAAATTTATAGGTTCAAACAGTCAGTTTTGGTATGCAATCGTACAAGTACCGGTAGGCAGATTTCTTTCATGCATAGGGTAATAATAACTTGCTGATCCCATGAGAAGGGTATTGTATTGAGTAAGTGGATTAAGATTGATTAGTATCCCTATTTATTTTCTTCAGTGCATTTATTGATCCTTGCAAATTGGTGAAAGAAGTCGGCAAGAGTTAACATCAGTATGTTCCCTCATACGAGGGGTCACTGACTTTCACGCCATGATGACATTCGTCCCTTCCTCACCATTTCTTTCCACATAGTTCTGTTTGCGGGACACTTTTTGCTTAAAGGCATTGTATACTTTCCAGTTTAAAAAATCTGAGCTACATGATTCCCCATGCTACTAGTGTCTTTGATACGGTCTAAAAATGAAGCCCTGAAAAAATTGCAGTGTAAAATAATCATTAAGTGCTTTAAAAAAGTGAAAATCATTGAGAGACCATTCCAGCTTTTCTCCATAGACTGCTGTGTTGCAGAATTTCCTGTCGCCCGATATAAAATTAATGTGCCAATTTGTATCTGCACATATTGTACTAGTGACAGCATAACTGTCCAAACTTTTGTGTTCTAGGGTGTTTATTTGTCCATTCAAACACTGTCAGATATGTCAGATAGCAAAGTTCGACAATTTTTTAAACGGGTCTTCCACAGTGTTATATAGTGTCTTTAAGTACATGTATGAAGAGTCCACCTATGGGTTAATTTTAGTTTAAAAAATTATCTGTGCTGATTATGACTTGAAGTCAGACATACATTATGCAGTCTGCCCTCCCCCCCCCTTCCAAAAAAAAAAGAAGTCAAAATGTAAAACATATTTTACACTTCAAATTAATTGCATACCAACAAATATTCCTCCGTTGGCCGCCAAGAAAGTAATTAGCAGAACTGGGCACTACTCCATGTTAAGTAGGAATCGGTTATAATTAAATTACTCTCTCATCTAATCAAGCAAGCAGTTGAAATGTGAGCTGGCATTTTCTCTCAAGTGCTGATAGTATGGATGAGATGTTATCAGTATGCTTGGAGAAATAAAGAGCGTTTTCACACGAGATCCAAATCATGATTGTACGTGTAATTGCATTTGCCATCACCAATATATTGACATATATTGAAAATTGACAGTAGTTCTTTTACGCGTAGAATGAAGCAACATTTGACCAGAAAATTTTCTCAGTAGAATCCTCCCGTAGTTTACTTCATCCCAGAATAGTTTTACTCCAAGTTGAGGACTGCCCCCAATCATTCTGTTTACTAAAACTAGAATTTTGAATTATAATCACAATTTTCGGGAAGATCTTATTTCTTATGTCTGAGGCTGGTAATTCCAATTTCCGTGAATGCGATTGTGATTACAATCACTGGCGCGTGTGTGAAAACGATCAAAGTGTACATGTTGTAAGTGTCTTGAAACCGGAAGAATTTTGCGTACAACGTGCGAGCGGAAAGTCTTTCTTTTTTTAACTTCACTTTCATATGCACAGATCTGGAAACAACTTTCTCGATAAAATGCTTGATGAAATCAGTATCGCTGACTGACGTACGATGCAGTACATATATGTATAGGCCTACTATATGTCTAAATAAAGGAAGGACTGATGCAAGAATTGCTTTGTACTGTTCCGTTGGTCTAATCGCTATTCGACTCCAAAGCTTGAAACAATCGCTGCACCAAGGGAGCATACACAGAGGGATATAATGCAACAAATGCTGCATAATCACTTACCCTGGCATGGCAGATATCCTGGCATAGAGGGTAAGAAGATTGGTCATAAAGGGCATAGCACTCCGATTAATATCCCACCCCGCCCAAGCAACAGCGATTGATATAAATCCTGCACAAAGGGAATGCGCACGGAACACAAGAGACTAACTACAACAGTGTCCATGTCAAAGAGGGGAGGAAGTTGTCATAAGGGATGGAACACCCTGAATGCCCCCCCCCCCCCCAGCTGACAGGCTGAAACAGTCCCGCACCAGGATAGCACACATACAGGGAATAATGAAACGTTTACTCACATCACTGTTATCATGATCAGTGGTCTGGGCATAGAGGGAGGAAACTGCCATTGGAAAGGGGGCCATAGGACACCCCCCTTAATGCCCCCCCCCCGGCCTGCTAACCAGGCGTTGAACACGACGACGACACACACACACACACACACACACACACACACACACACACACACACACACATGCACACACACAAACAGGGGAATAATCAGGGTTCCCAGCCCATCAGGGTAATCAGTGAAAATTATTTACTTTTTTTCCAGTCAGGGAAAAGTCAGGGAATTTGATAAAAATGCCTCAAATCAGGGAAAAGTCAGGGAATTTTGATTGCCCCAAAAATCGAATGTCATTCAGACTCTGTTATATTTTGTTGCATATCAAAACAACATCCATTGGATTGGAAAACCTGTGAAACTGGAAATGAGTTGAAATAATTATCATGGAATTTTGAGACTTCATCAGGGAAAGATCAGGGAATTTTGTTTCTTGAAATGCTGGGAACCCTGATAATGCAACATTGTCCATATCACTTGTGGCATAGCCATTCTTAGGCCATAGAGGGGGAGGTAGTTGTCACGTAGGGGCATAGGCACCCCTTAATAGCTCCCCTGCTGATGGGCCGTTTTGATGCAAATGAATGCATCCAGCGTGGAACCACATGCTTGATATGTCACCCCTCTATTGATGTGCCTGCAAAAGGGCAGAAACAGACAAAATGCAAATTTTGTCATGAACCTTCAACTGTTCTGGTGGAAAAGGAAAACAGTGCGTCATAAGTGAGGGGTCTGCTGTTGCCTCTACTGCTTTTCACCCCTTATTGACTGAATAGATGACAAAAACTAATGAATATCCGTAACTTTGGCTAAAATCTGACAAGAACATGTAATGATATTATGTGCATGTGGTTGTGCACGCCATGAAAATCTCCATCATGCTGAAATTTGGTCATAGAAGAAGAAAAGCAGAAGAGGAGATTGAGGAGGAGGAGGAGGAGACGATAACTAAGGATGATGATGATAATCATATTACTACTGTACACTTACAAAGAAGAGCAGTTCTAATAATATTTAACACGTTGCAGATGGTTAAATTTTGTTTTAATAAGAAGGCATTTTCCATTTATAGACCTAACAACCAGATGTCTTGTGTCAAGTCTTCAACGGGTTAACTAATTTAAATACAATATTTTGGACTTCTATGCCCTGGGGGGGGGGGGCACTGTCATTACAAGGTGTACACCATGCGCGTGTGTGGACTTTCAAAATGGACCCTAAACATGTGATTATCTGTCAATCTCAGAATACCCTAATTAAGTATTCAAAGAGGAAAAGATACCCTTTTAGATTTAACCTTCTGTTGAATACCCTAAACAAAATTTGCAAGTCTGAAAAGATACTCTTTGAACTGTTAAAAGTATACCATTTTTTCTTGATTTTGGCAATCTTGATACCCTTTTTCACTGTACGCGCCTACATCACCCAACCGTGAAAAACAATCCTTTTTTACACATTTTTTCACATGCACATGGTATACAACTTGTAATGGCAGTGCCCCCCCCCCCCCCCATTCTATGGTTTAGTTGATTCAGTTGTTAGTGAAGATGTTACCTTGATATTGAAGTGTAATAAAGCTTGGTCCCAATCCCGATTGTCTTCCAGCATGGGGAATCAGTTGTAACCTTAGAACTGACAGTTATAAATAAAATGTTGACAGACAAGGGAATATAATTTATAGCTTACACTGACGTGAATTGGTTTCTTGTGGCAGTTCTCTCCCACCCCAACCCCTACCAAACCCCCACCCCACCCCTCCTTACACCAAGGTACCATCAGACATTCATAGACATCCAATAAAAATGTTTACAGACGAGGGCATATAATTTATAGCATACACTGACATGTACTGGTTTCTTGTGGCAGTTCTATCCCACCCTTCACCTCAACCTCAAACCCTACCCCACCCCTCCCAACCCCTCTTTACATCAGGGCATCTTACATTTGTAGACATCCGGTGATAACAAGGTAAATGGCAGTGTCATCTTACATGTACATGTCACGCAGAGGGCATGAAATTTATCATCATGAAATAGAGACAAAGAATCATTAGATTTGATTACACTTAAAGGGAAATGGCACTACGTAATCACCAATTTTGGACACAATACTTCCAGAATGAAGTATACTGCTGTGAAAATTTCATAGTCATCCATTTCACATTTGTTGTAAATTATCATTAAAAAATACTTAAGTGGTGAAATTTGTCATGTAGCTTTCTATGGGATCAATTTCTATTGGGACCAGAGATTAAATTCACCTAAAGTTACTGGTTGTTTCTCGTCGAGTAAGCAAGTTCAAGACAAAGTCTTCTGGCCTGAATATATCCGCTAGCCAGTGTATAGGTCCCTAATGTTTCAACTCATTTGATGAGGCGTTTTTTGACTTTTTCTAATCATTTTTCTGCCTATTACGAGCTGAGGCAGATACTTTGTGTCATGTTGTTCATTGAGCGTCATGCAGGATTGAACTTAACGAGCGTTTTGATATTTGTTCTTGATTTCGGTGGGTTCATTGTTTTTGTCGTGGTACATTATTAAAAATCATAAAGCCATAAACTTGTTCGGGATAATGTTACTGTTGTTACTAATTTCACAATGTGAAGGACATGGATGTACTGCATGTATGATCATTTATAAAATGTGTGTGGAGGATTGTGGTCGTAGATGAAATTTATTTGATTTTTCAAGTCTGATTTGATGATGCTATTAAGTACATGTAGTAATACTACCGATGATGCTAAGTACATGTAGTAATACTACCATTACCTTTTAAAAACATTTATGATGGCTATCTATTTAAGACATCGTTTTTACACCATACTTACAGACATTGATAGCATGTACATGTACAGTAGGGCCATGCACCTGAGATTACTTTCAATTGGAAGCATTAAACAATACCTTTAATTTATATTTAGGCCTAGGCCTATTAGGATAATATGGGTGATGTATCCGGTGTATGATGTATTATTTCTCTCTGTTTAATAATTTCTGTTCATTGTCAGGGATTTTGTCACTGATTGATTAGACAACTACATGTATAATAATTCCCAGCTGGTTTTCACAGGAATTAGGTGTTTAGTGCCAAACACAGTTTACCTTCATCCCGGATTTTGCCAACTTGGTTGGTTACGTCCATTGTTGGGACATTACAGGATTGGAAGAAGTCTTTAGGATGAAAACACATAGGGGGAGGGGTTGGGGGTTAGGGTGGGGTGGGGTGGGGTAATATTGAAATATCCTACATGTACTTTGACAACTCTAGTTATTAGAACATGGTTGCTGCTCTCTAAATACCGGTATTATTCCCCCGCCCCCATCCAATGGGAAAAAACTGCTTTCTGTTACTACATTAACCAGATCTTGTGTTTTCACCCAACTGGTACAGATTTGTGATTACAAAGATAAAATGTTTTCTGGTTTTCTCAAAAGTATATTTTGCCCTTCTGTTTAGTTCTGTGTAGTTCCATAGACTGCCCCCTTCCAGTCAGGATTAAAAGTGACCATCCCACCCCCACCCCAATACATCAGTCCATGTAAGTATGTTTCCCCCCATTTTGGTTTTTACTAGTCTGGCAGTAAGACTTTCTGGATTCTCTAACTACAAGGATTTGAAGTCTGAAATTCAGACTAGGCTCTTGCAGACTTTTTGAATTACATGTAGGCCTACATACATGTTCACAATCCTATTATTTTCCTTGATTGATCATAATTTATTATTTTCTTTATAATTTTATTCATTGTCGTTTATTCTGTCATTGATTGATCGGATAACTATTCCAGACTTGGGTTTTCAAAGAAATTATGTGGCCAGACTGAGTATTGTCAGTCCTAGTTTTTTTGTTTGTTTTTTTCTGACCTGGATTTTTTCACCTAGCGTGCACTGGAGTTGCGGGTATTGTAGCCAATGCAATTTCGGTCGATCAGACAAATTTACTTAATCATTGACAGAAAAAATATGGCATGGTTATTGCAAACAACTTCAAAAAGTCAAGCATACCATTAGCAAAAAAAAAATAAAAAAATGTTTTAAATGACATAATGTAACTTGTAAATGAGTAGGAAGCATACATAAAATATGGACTCTACCATATGCATGTACATGTATGTGATTGTGAACCAGTATGGGGCTGTATATTCCATGAAAGGATTGAAAACTAAGCGAAATTTATTCATCACAAGTATTGATGCTCAAATCCATTCACAAGAGAAAGAGAAGAAATCAAAAGAAGAAGAAAGTGGGCATAGGAGAAGGAGCAGACAGGAATAATCAAGAGTGTCAATAACAATAGGGCCTGCACTGTGTTTTGAGTACTACAGCCAGACATGAATTATTTTAATTAAAAGAAAATATGATACCTACAGGAAATTTCATTCTTAAAGACACTATATAACACTGTGGAAGCACCATTGAACAAATTGTCAAACTTTGCTATCTGACATATCTGACAGTGTTTGGATGGACAAATAAACACCCTAGAACACAAAACTTTTTACAGTTAAGCTGTCACTAGTAAAATACATGTACATGTATATACAGATAAAAATGAATTATTCTCAGCTGATAAAAAATTCTGCTATGCAGCAGTCTATGGAGAAAAACGGGAATGGTAGCTCAATAATTTTCACATTTCAAAAGCACTTTATGATCGTTTTTAACTGCAATTTTTTCAGGGCTTCATTTTTAGACCTTATCAGAGACACTGGTATCATAGGGAATCATGTGGCTCAGATTTTTTTAACTGGAATCATTGTTATATGATGCATTTAATGTGCTTCTTTTTGTACTGAGCAATAAGCACTTCTCTCTGCTCATTATTCCCAATTGAACACTGTGAGTGTTTTGCATATGTATGATGTATGTTGTAGAAAAGGAAAATATTTGTAATAGTGACTTAGTTTTTTTTTTTTGGGGGGGGGGGTGGGGCTTGTACTCCGAGCTCATACAACTAGTGACAGTTGCTCATCTTGAAAGATGACCTGTGGGACCTTTGGCTTTAAAGCCAAAGTTTAGTTTTGGGGATTTTTTGTTATTTGAAAGCTTTATGCCCCAAAGTTATAACCCTGCAATAATAGATTCTGAATGTCTTTAGTTTTTTTTAATTGGTTAATGAAAAATCTTGGGGGGGGGGGACCCCCGAGATTTTCGACTATATGTTATATTATAGCATCCAAAGGGTTAAAAAGGCTTTAAAGTTACATGTGTTATACCTCATCTGAAAGAGCAGACTTTGTTCTTTCAGATGAGGTATAGCTCATATAACCTTTTTAACCCTTTGGATGCTATAATGTAAAATATAGCCAAAAATCTTGGGGTTACCCCCGAGATTTTTCATTAATTAATTAAAAAAAAACCTAAAGACAAAAAGAAGGTTATATGAGTTATATGAGCAGAATCTGCTCTTTCAGATGAGGTATAACACATACAACCTTAAAGCCTTTTTAACCCTTTGAATGCTATAATGTAAAATATAGTCGAAAATCTCCGGGGTCCCCTCGAGATTTTTCATTAACTAATAAAAAAAAAACTAAAGACATTCAGAATCTATTATTGCAGGGTTATGACTTTGGGGCATAAAGCTTTCAAATAACAAAAAATCCCCAAAACTAAACTTGGGCTTTAACCCCAAAGTCCCCAGACTTTCTTTCTCTTCCATCACAGTTTGCACAACATAGTAACATACACTTTAATTTGTGATCACTGTTGATTCAGCTAGCTTTTGGCGATACCGTGTACACGTCTGCTCCGTCGACAACATATCTGGCTTGTAAACATGGTCTAGCAAATATGATGTTATCCTGCAGCAGTTTGCGCCTCTGAGAGCAAACAGGGATGCAGACACAAAATAGCAGCTGAAAGAATCCTGATTGAGATGGACAGACGGATGGTGGAGCATGATGGGACATCTTGAAGGTCAACGACTTTGATCATGTAGTCCCATGTTCTTCCAAACCCCTTTCCCAAGATCATTGTGAATGATTTACGGTGTTTGGGAGCAGAATCCAAAATGACAGCTTACATTCCTGACTAATGACCTTGATATGAACTATTCCTTTGGTTGAGAACTTGAATGGTCTTAAGGTTTAGTCTTGTGATACAAACATTAGTTACATGTCAGTACTGTCTGTACAGTAGCCTATATACCATATATTTTGCATACCCTGTACATAAAATTCACAATTTTGCTTCAAAACATAGGATTTGTGAGGGTTTATTTTTCAATTTCATTGCATTTGGTCATTTTCAAACAATCATTTTCGAGAGTCTTAAGGGCTCATATCTTCCCACTTGGAGGTTATGAATGGATGATGAATACCATATTAGGTATAATGTAGGACTGGCATGTGTCATTACCAGTTTGATTTGAATTCTACTATTGGACAAATATGATTAAAAAATGGTGCGTGAGTGACACAACAAATTTTGGACATGGGTGTCTGACCATTATCGGTTATGGCAGGATTTGTACCAAAGTAGTTCTCCAAGAGTACCATGAATCCTAAAACATGTACATAATTAGATTACATATATAGTCACAATCAACAATTCCCTCTCTCTGGCAAATGGTCCCCCCTTACATGCCGTGAGTGACACAACAAAATGCAAAAATACCCACATTAACATCAATTACCCTTAAACTAAATTCACTGTGTTACGACATATGATAAATTATTTTATGTAAAGAATGGAAAACTATCATCTAAGATATCTAGTTTCAAAAAAATATTGAAGCCTATTGGTTTCGTGCAAGTTTTAATTTTCACCCTCATGTCCACTTTTGTTTGAAAATGAAAATATTATTTCAGTGTAATATACTTTCTCCATAGACCCTAGACAGCCAAGGATATCTCATTCATACGTCAATCCAACTTGGTTTTGACTCGGTGCAAAATAAAGGAGAAACTGCTTCAAACATTCACATTAACTCTTTATGTGCCAGTGAATTTAAACCTTTGGAGTGTATGTATGTTATTTGGTGCATATCTGCGACTTCTGCATGTTAAGAGTTAAAGAATGTCAGTATAACAAATTTCCGGTATACTGATATTGCTGAAAAAATAATCCGTCATAAACAATGCACAATCGGCAAATTCGGCGTAAATATTCACAGAAATAACTCTTTTGGAGGCAATTTAATGTGGAAGGAAAGAATAAATGTAACATGACTTGCAAATGGATGTTGATATTTTGTCGATATATGGAAGAAAATATCGGAGAAAAACAGAATATCGGAAAAAGTCGATATAGCGATATTTTTTCAATGGTTATACCGGCAATACCGACAAATTAAAATATCATTAAAAATCGGTATACCCAAATACATACCTTATTAAGAGTTAAAACTTCTGTATATGTATGTACAAGGTACACTGTATGTGCTCTATTTGCAGCAGAAGTTTCCTTTAACATTTTTCTACCCTGTCCTTAAAAACGTGACATGATTATGTGACGTCATCTTCCTGGTTGTGTTCTACTTGAATATCACCCGAATACCCTTTTTATTAACCCCAAGACGTACTTTACAGGATCATGTGACCTGCCTTGGCCAATCAGCTGGCTAGATGTACTGTGCTCGATAAGAGTTGTTTATGAAACCCTATACCCATAATTGGTCTATAGTAGATGTACTCTCACATGAACACCTGTGCATCATGTTCGTAATACTCAAGAATTTGATCAAAGTATTCTGGAATACGTGTATTCTGGAATGAAATGGAATTTATATGTTGGACCTTTAAAATTGAAATAATTCAAATTTGTTCAACAATGGTCGCAACAACTTAAAGGGCAGTGACGTGATTGGGAGAAATGAGCAAAACCTTCAAAATCAAATGAGTTGAAACATATACCAATATATACAGCCTGGAAGGATTTGTCTTGAATTTGGTTTCATCACTGTTTAATATTAATTTCAAAATTTGTAGTCAATAAATCAGAAGTTTATTAAATGGACACAGTCATTGATTTAATGTAAATTTACGGTATACTACTCCCTGTAGGTAAAATAATTTATGAGTGTAGGCTTATATGGTTAGTTTATTGAGTGCTAGAATTTGACATTTCCAGGCATTAGTCTTGAATTCTCAGTTTTTGTCATGGAACTTCTTTTACGGTCTATGATTTTATTCGCTTGAAAATATTTTCTTCAAACTTTGTTTTCCCGTTTCATGTCACCCAGGGTACAGTACTTTCTCTTTAAAGGTGTGAATGGTCCCATAACTCCAGAGGTCGTGTTACACGTGAGCCTCCCTACATCACAACATATTACAATCCAATTATATTTCATAACCAGATTAAACTCCAACTTTCCTGACGTAGAAGGCCCAATCTCAGTATTTTTTTTCTCCCCAACTTTAAAGGCACTGTATAACAATGTTTTTCCGTTTAAAATAATCTGAAGCTCATGCATTTCCCATGCTATAGTGTCTTTTGATACGGGCTAAAATTGTAAGCCCTGAAAAATTTCAGTTGTAAAACAATAAGTGCCTTTAAAAAAGTGCAAAATCATTGAGGGACCATTTCCAGCCTTACTCCATAGACTGCTTGTGTTGCAGAATTTCCTATCGCCGATATAAATTAATGTTGCCAATTTAGTATTGCCATATGTATTAGTGACAGCATAACTTGTCAAACTTTTTTCTCTAGATGTTAATTTGTTTGCATTCAACACTGTCCAGATTGTTCATAGCAAAGTTCGCAAATTGTTTTAACAGGTCTTCCACAGTGTTATATAGTGTCTTTAAAGGCCAGGTGCTCTTTTGCATGTCTAAATCTTAACATTGTGCAAAATACCAGTGTTTATAAAATGCTAATTAAGAACCTTTATCAAAGTGAAAGAGCTAGAAACGCAGTTTTAGTGGAATTACATGACTTGTAGTAAGCGTTAGAGTTTGATTTGATTATTTGTTACTAGTGACAACAATTCTAAGTATTACTAGTCTATTTCTGTTATTTTTGCCTCAATGGACAGTGCCATTGAAAGCTAAGTGCAATACATGTATGTTGTACATGTACATGTAGATGACCTTGCATTCCTTTTGTGCCTGACACATGCCACCACAGAAAGAGGTCAACCATCTGGTATTACATAGTACTATGATAGACCTGAAGTGAGATTTGAAACTGTGTGCCTGGAACTTACACACCTACTGGTGTTTTGCTTATTTTTCCAAATCTAGGTGATTTCTGATCTTCAGATTTCATACGCAAGTCCCTAATAAACATCCTACGGACATGAATAATGTTTTGCAGTGTTATGGGAGGGCTGCAAATACATGTAAGATTCCCTACCTTTAAAGGCCTACTCTACTGTCAAGGGTCAACTCTATCGATGAGGGGATGTGAACTAGACTTAAAATACAGGAAACTATTTGCGAATATGGACTGTTGCTACATTATGTCATAGTCTTTCATACTGCAGGAGGAAAACATATGTTGTATTTCACCACACCAAGATGGCTGTTTCTGTAGCAATATGGGTATCATTAGGGCCCTATTTTTATAATTTAAGTCAAAAGAGGAAGTTGTCCCATTCCGTCATGACAGTGGGCCTTTAAGTTGTGAATTTGCCGTTGAAATGCCGGGAGAGTTCAGCGTGTGACGTCAGTGTTATAACCTCAGTAGTTGCGTGGAGAGGGGAATGTAAATTTCACAGCTACGCATCAGGCTTATTGGGGGAGTATTTCTAAACAGGTGCGCTTGAAAAGAAATGGCGTTATAACCACTGTGATCGGGTCGACACGTACGTGCCGATGAAAATCAAATTGATTTCATCAAGCTCTTGTTAGAGTGATAGTGCACTTCAACCTGATCCTTCGAACGGCACAACAAACTCGTGTCCAGAAGCTATATCGTTGCCGAGGTGACGGTTACCTTGTATCTCAAAAATGCTAATGTTCAGGAGAACAAGGGTCCCCCAAAATATGTCTGCTTTAAAGTGATAGGCTAACATTGTGGATCTTCAATTTAAAAGATTGTCAAATTTTGATATCTGAACTACACAGTAGTGTTCATATGGACAAATAAACACCCTAGAATAAAAAAGTCTGGAAAGTTGCACTGCCAATGGCAAGTTATGCATGAATAAACAATTAAAACTCGGGGTGAGTTTAAAAAGCGTAGGTGTACACACAGTAAGTCTATGGGAGGAAATGGGCAAGTGAATCTGGTCAACTTACGATTTTCACTTTTTTAAGGCACT
>JZLH01S0080042.1:14674-36688 GCA_001188425.1 Eucidaris tribuloides | reverse complement strand
TTAACTATTCCTCACGTCTTCAAATCTTGAAACTGCCCACCCTTTCTTATAGGAGGCACCGATCCGACATGTTACAGGTCTTCAAATTATCAAATCTTCACATTGGCAAGGTCAGAGAGAACATGCGGTCATGGTTTAAAGATTCAGAAGAAGCGTGTTCGGACAAAGCTTAGGCAAGGGGTGTTCTGACAAAGAATTGTCACGCAATGGAACAATCTGCCAGAGGAAGTTGTCAACAGTCAGTCTGTCAATATGTTCAAATCTCGATTGGAAAAGGTGTGGAATAAATCTCTGGACATGTATAATCCTGATGAGAATTTCCTATATCCATGCTCCACCCATGCCACTCAACGCCAAATAAGTCATAGGTACCAACTTCAGGATGCAGAGGGGCAAATAAGTTGTGTATAACTTTAAGCCTACTTCCAAGGTAAATCCAAGGTAACTCTACGCGTGCGTACTTCGTTCTACCCTTACTTGATATTTTAATTTCTATCTTTCTCCTAAAAATCCCTTTCACATATCCTAACTGCTCTAGCTGCATGTGAAAATTTTATTCGCCTCCACCCCTTTCTCTGATTCTGTCACACACCTACATTACCTTAACTTTCATCCTGGATAAGTGCACCCTCTATCTCTATCCATTCTTCCACCTATCATTTACGAACGCGTATTTGATTCCACCCTTACTTGATACTTTAACTTCTTCTTTTCAGGACATGTTTCCATTTCCTCAAGCTCCCTTTTACTTCCTCCCTGCTCCAGCTACACATGAAAATTTCATTCGCAAAGATCGTTTCAGAATACTTCCGTCTCATCCCGTCTGTTATAACGTCTACCGACAAAGAAAAAAAGGGCTCAGTGCCAATCCTTGACGAAATGCGACTTTAAGTTTGAACCATACTAAGTGAGCACCGCGACCATAGTACTAATTTTTGTCCCGCCCTTCACAGGATAATTAAGGATCATCCTTTGTCGGCGGGCAGTTTAAAAGCATTGCGACTACTTCTTCTTCTTCTCTTCGACGTGTTAGCTCTTATCACTGAATGTAAACCATATATTGTGTAGATTTCAAAACCCTCTAAAACTCATGATTTAACACTACCGCTGCTATCGTAGAATAATATCTTTGTCCAAAGTTCCTGTGTATGGTTATAGGAGATCCAATGATAGCCGTTTTTGTTGAATTTACCATAGAGGGCTACCTCCATGAACTTACCTATACTGCTGTGTTTCCACAGAATGGGGAGCGGCTCGCAGTCTACCCAATATGATTGCGACAATGTGAATCATGAAATACACGTTTACCTGCGAACGGGAAGGTGATATACCGCTTATTATTTTAGTCATACACGTAAGGGGAAATTGATATGAATTTGAAGTTGAATTTGTATTCATTTTGTTATCGGATATTTTATTTTCATTAGTTTTATCATCATTATTGCAAGTGCAAGAGAATTCATCTAACGAACAACTCGCGGATCGGTTGTTAGGTATGAATGTGCCCTGGGCTTTTACAGAACAATTCTGAATGTAATCTATCCTCACCTGGAAACAGAAGACACACACACACACACACACACACACACACACACACACACACACACACACACACACACACACACACACACACACACACACACACACACACACACACACACACATACACACACGCATCGTCACTGAGATGACAAACGCTAGAATCCCATTTTTAAAAGAAAGATAGGCCAAATTTGTAATTAAGATGCAGCTAGGAATCCAAAGTGTATTACGTGCAAATAAGGTTAAAATTTCCAAAGAGAAAAGATCTATGGCTGTTTCATTATTGCTAGCACCGTATTAAGATTAGATTAGATCAGATGAGATTTTATTGCCCATCAAGAATTTTGTTATGCTCGCATTTGACATAAAATATGTTTGCATTGACGCAGAACAGCAAAAAAGACATTTGTAATATCGCAAAATAAACATGTAATTTGATTAAATTTCAAGTATTGGCAAAATGAAATAAAAGTAAAATACAAATACTGTACATGATAAAAAAGGGGGAAATCAGATAGCCTTCTTGTCTGAATATAAATACGAATAAAAAAAACACGAAATAATTCAAAGAACGGTGTGTTTTGCAATTAATCTAAACGTAGTTTTTTTGTCAGAACGCATTATAACGTATAGTTTCTTTTTAAAAAATGCATCCATTTCCCCTCTCCTATATAACCATTTGACAATATTTGAGATACGCCGTACAAAAATGTTCATTAAATCCTCTTACCAGAATAACTGCCATGATAGGAACCCTGATGATATAATCCACTGGGCTCCGTTTGAAACATCTACAAGCAATAAAAAAGTGATCAGTGTCAAACGATCAAGAGAAATATATGAATCTAAATATTATAGTCAATTCATTATCTACCATCATATTTGTCCCTTTGTATCCACGTTTATATATTTTCAATATCTTGACTCAATTTGTCTATCCCTGAACGGGGTATACATCAGCTATTTCTGGTTTTTTTTTAACTCTTCTGCATATTCAAACAAAATAATGGTACTGATAATAATTATAATAATTGCAATGATGTGTTCACCGAGGAATATGTTTATTCCACTTCAATTACATACTTTGAACTGGAAAAAAACACTTTCTGAAAATCATTCATCTTTCATTGTCTATGTCACTGACGATTGATTAAATATCTAAGTTGTTTTGAGTAACTCACTTAAACATCACAACGAATTGTCTCCTATTTAAATCTAAGGTTGGAGACTAAGGACGAGTTAACTCGTGTTGGGGTCTAAGTGCGTATTATAGTGAAATCAAATCGTCTCCGATGGGTTAATCAAACAAAAACATACACACACAAAATATCACCAATAAGTGCGAATGACATTTTAGAATGATAAGTATTTCTTTGACTGGTATATTTTATGAACTGATTTCACTCTTGTTATGTAGTTAAACAGTGGTCGCACCCTGATCTATCGCCGTCAGTCTATGTAAAACTGATTAGGGTAGCAAAAAATGGGGCAGGAGAAACTTACCTTGATTCTGTGTTGTAGCCCAAAACACCTGTCGTGATGGCATACGCAGTTGCAAAAATCACGGGTATGCCTGAATTTAAACAAAAAAGGATTAAATGTTTAATAAAAAAACATTTTCAACTTTGTAAAGACTTACTCGGCAGCAGGCTGAAAGAATTTGTATCTGGACTATCATTCTACCAAGAAAACAGCAGCTTGGTAACGTGTAAGAAAAGGAAGATAAACCCAAAAGCTATTCTTTCATAGTGTAATTGTGACCCATCACCACGATACTCTGATAAAGTCGCACAACTCGAAGGTTTTTATCGTAATTAATGATAATGAAAGTGAAGTGTCCTTATATTTAAAAGTTACATGACCTTCATAATGTAGCAAAAGTTTAAATATTTGTATTTTTCTCCCAAAATAGTTTTTCTGTCTATGTTTGTGTTTCATGGGACGTGCGACTTTATCAGGGTATCCTGGCGACAGGTCAGAAATACTACCAAAAAAATTTCCTCATTCTGTTCTCGTTTAAAGGCAAGGTTCACCCTGACATCAAGTTGGTTTTAATAAAAGCAGAGCAGAACGATGAGAGAAACATATTGATGAAAGTTTGGCGAAAATCCACCAAAGAATAACAGAGTTATGAGGTTTCAAAGTTTTAAATTTGTGACGTCATATGCAAGCAGCTCCCCATATGTCAAGTAATATAAATTCCATAAATTGCCATTTCTTACACTCTTAAAAGTTCCGGTTCAGCCTGACTCGGAAGAGAATCCGTTGGGGGAACACCCGGAAAAGGGTCAGGTTTAACCACATTCCGGGTCAAGTTTGACCAAAATCCAAGTCAGGTTGACCCATATTTCGGTCAACCGTGACCCGGAATTTGGTTAAATTGACCCTTTTCCGGGTGTGCCCCCAACAGATTCTTTTCCGAGTCAGACTGACCCAGAATTTTTAAGAGTGTAATGGTTCATGATAATTGAATGTTTTCTTCTTTTTTTTCATACAAGCATGTGTGAAATAATGTTTCTGATAATATATTGAATGCACAGGTAAAATCAGTTTCCAATTTCTGAGAAAATGGGAATTTTATGGAATTTATATTGCATGACATATGAGGAACTGCTCGCATGTGACGTCACAAACCGAAAACTTTGAAACCTCATAACTCTGTTATTCTTTGGTGAATTTTCGCCAAACTTTCATTAATATGTTTCTCTCAATGTTCTGCTTTTATTAAAAACCAACTTGATGTCAGGGTTAACCTTGCCTTTAAGAGAGTTCCAGACACCTCCATCAATTGACTTTACACTGACGGAGAAAAATGAAGGGCGGAAAGTTCGTATTCGTCCTAAGGGGGTGAGGTAATTTAGGGGTGAACGCGAGGTGGATGGGACAGGAACATGCTGACTAGAAAGCAGCTCACTGCACCGGTCACATAATTTAACTTGCTGAAAAGTGTTGCAGCTAATTATACTTCACATGCGTTCTTAGTGTGGTAAAATCCATTAGTGACGGTCTTTCTAGTGCTCAAAATTTAATTAGGCGGTTTGGGATGTATTCCAAAAGATTGTGAAATCCCATACTTGTCTGGAGTTTTATAGTGTCCACTAGGATTGAAGCAAATAACGAGAATTGATCTTGGGAATACACTTTCGATAATGATTTTGTTTTTGTTTTCTTCTCTTGTTATGAGTTATGGGGGGAGGATTAAAACTGCCGTTTACATGACAACGTCAGACTGAGATAATTGAGAATCATTAGCGTCTTAAAGGCAAATGACATGATTGGGGGTAGTCCTCAACTTGGGCTGAAACTACTCTAGAATCAAGTAAACTATGCAAGGATTCTCATGTGAAAATCTTGTAGTCAAACGTTGACTCCTTCTAAAATAACTTATGTCAATATCCTTTGTGGTATTGTGTGGCTCTCTATGGATCTTATTTTCATCTGGCCCAGATAAAATTAAAATACTAGTATGTTTATGCTTGATTCTCTTTAAGTAAACAAATTAGAGGCAAATCCTTCCAGCTGGGAGATCCATTCCAGCTAGTGCACAATTGGTATATATTTCAACTGATTTGGTTCTTGGGGCATTTTCAAGTGTTCCCAATCATGTCACTAACCTTTAGCAATGTATACTCTGGTTAACAACAAGTTACCAATAGGCCTATATCATGGTATTGTCAGAATTAGAAGGATCCTGAAGTATATGAGAGGACCTGACTGGACCTTTATTACAGACAAAACTGACTATACGTACATGTAGTCATATCTTACAGTTCACATTCTCACAGCGGCGTCGATCTATGTTTTGGATTGGGGGAGGGCAAAAGTGAAAAAAATGTCCAAAACTGTGCAGAATTTTGCTAAAAATTGACAATTTTGTTTGTTTAATAGTATTTTTATGCTATGTTTAATGGTTTTATAGTGCTTTCCAATGCCTTTTAAAACATATATTTGCATTGCATATTATGATTTTTTTTCAAATTGTCAAATTTATTGGGAGGGGGGCAATCGATGTGTTTGCCCCCCCCCCCCCAATATTTTCATTGGTGGATCGATCGCAAATCCTTCTGCCACCCCCCCCCCCCCGACTCGACGCCTCTGCATTCTCAGGTCGTTTTAGTGTATAAGCAGTTTGAACTCAGCATAATTTTCCTGATCCTGCAGTAAATACAAAAAAGTAATAGCACAAATATTACGGGGATGATTCTACTTCAAATTAATGACATTTAGAAATGTGAATCAATTGTCAGATTTAAATCAATTTGTATTGACTGAAAAGTCGTACAAAATTCTCAGTTTCTTCATTCGATCCGATGGTGTAATACTCCACCCACTATAGTAAGTAAAATGGAGGGGTGGGGTGGGGCTGACTGACTCTGGAAAGGGACTTGTTGGGTTCGTACCTGTAAATGGCGTCATATCTGGCACAGATTTTAATAATATCTGACCATACGCCGTGTCAAGTTTAGCCCAATACCCGGTTATCTAATCTCTTATGAGGGTTACTCTATAAACACTTTACAAAGTTTATCACATTTTTTTTCTGTTTTTAACACACAAGCTAACAATGACCACAGTTTTAAAAATTGTAAGCTACATACTTGTCCATGCTCTAAGTGTCTTTGATAAGGTCTAACAATGAAGCCCCCCCCCCCCAAGAAAAAATGTACTTCACAAGTGATAATTTAGTATTTAAAAAGAGTGAAAAACTACAGTATCCAGTGTGGCCTTCTCCCAACCTTGTTTATTTCCTCCCATAGACTGCTTTGTTATAGGTTTGACTAATTTACACTGAGCCCGAACACTAAATGTGCATTCATGCACACCATGCCAGTGGCAGTTTATAACATTTGTATGCTAGGATGTTGAATCGTCCATTTAAGCCCTACTATGAAGGTCAGATATCAAAGTTTGACAGTTTAAAATTGAAGTTTCACAATGTTATCTTGTATCTTTAAAGACCGAGTAAGGGATTTGCACGTTAGAAAACGGTAAAATGAATGAAATCAGCTCAAATCGTTTATCAGGGTTTGTGCTTTGACGAAAATGATTTCGATAATCACTAAGTCTTACACCACCTTACCTCAAGGAAATGGGGAAAGATATCCTCGCTTTGAATGAATTTGCAAATCATTATTGTACAACCTTCATTTAACTTGCGGATTACTATAGAATTTAATTCATGTCACATTCGTACACGGACATTGAAGACAATAATACGTAACCAGTTTTTATTACAGGTTTATCATAGGCGACACAGCTGTGATTTTTCCTAATAATCACGGTTTCAATTGGAAGACGTCGCACAAACAATTTCCTGTTGTTTTGTCCCTGTGCTATATCGTCTCTCAAAATTCTGTTTTCGAATTCACACACACTCACACACACACACGCGCGCGCACACCGTCATAGACACAGACAGACAGACGGACAGACAGGCACACACACACACACACACACACACACACACACACACACACACACACACACACACACACACACACACACACACACACACACACACACACACACACACACACACACACACACACACACACACACACACACACACACACACACACACACACACACACACACAAGTATAATCGTGTGTTTCGAATACACAACAACATGCATGTTTCATGAAATACTATCAGAGAAAAACAACATTTATCATGAGAAAGATTGGATATAACACAGGATTGGGCGAGCAGTCATCGATGCCGCAAGAACCATTGTCTTGATTATTGAGTCAAAACATATACCAACTTTTCCACTGACTGCGGTGAATGAATCCAGGCTGGGGATTTATCCTGATTTTGTTTTAATTGTATTAAAATGTAAAAAAAAAACATGTTTATACAAGTTTTGATTTGAAGTATGACGGTGATATGGATTAAACCCATTCAAGTTTTTGCATTATTCACCCATGTGCTACAAGTGCATTGTCTTAGATAATCCGATCATTATCACATGATGCAGATCAAGGAATTAAAGGTATTGGCTAACATTTACCACAGTTAAAAAAAATCTGAGCCGCATGATTCCCCATGCTACCAGTGTCTTTGATGAGGTCTAAAAATGAAGCCCTGAAAAAATTGTATTTCAAAATGATTATTCAGTGCTTTAAAAAAGTGAAATTCGTAAGTTGACCAGATTCACTTGCCCATTTCCTCCCATAGACTTACTGTGTGTACACCTAGGTTAATAAAACTCGCCCCGAGTTTTGTTGTTTATTCATGTATAACTTGCCATTGGCAGTGTTACTTTCCAAACTTTTGTATTCTAGGGTGTTTATCTGTCCATTTGAACTCTACTATGTAGCTCAGATATCAAAGTTTGACATTTTTTTTAAATTGAAGCTCCACAATGTTAGCCTATCACTTTAAAGCGATTTTTCATTTTTTTCACCGCGTACTCTCCACTCTAAGGGAAATGACATTGGGAACACTCCAAAATCTGCTAAGAACCAATTGAGTTCAATAATTGAGTTCAATTGCAAGCATAACATTGATACTGGCTGTAGTGTTCACACAGACTGGGAAGGAGTTGTTTTGTTTAAAGGGGAATGAAACCCAGACATCTACTTGCATTCAGAGAATAGATAACAATAAAATAAATAAAACAGTAAAAGTTTGAGCAACTGTGACTGAATTGTTCAAGAGTTATGAATGTTCAAAGTTAACTTAAAAGACAGAGTAAGGGATTTGCACGTCAGAAAACGGTAAAACGCGTGAAATCAGCTCAAATCGTTCACAATGTGAAGATTAGTATAAATAAACACCTGTCATAGAACCTTTGCATAAAATACGTAGTTTTGGTAAAAATTTGGACAATAAAACTTCAAAATTTACAGTGACGTCGACGTGCACGGGCCGTTCCAAAATTGTCTGATCAGCCGTTAGCCGAAGGTCGCGCGGAGTTTAGCCGTTTAACCAATCAGTGTGCTCCGCTGGTCTTGCGACAGTACACATAACCGCGATTCGCAATTTGAACAAAATTTAAACTCACGGAAAGAACACCATTCTGGTAACATGTCGTTATTAGTTTTTCTCATAAAACAACAAGTTCATGACGTATGGATCTCGAACTTTTAGCACACCATTTGTAAGTACTAAACTACCGTTTGGTATTGATAATGAAGGGAAGTAATGGACTTGCAAATCCCTGACACAATCTTTAAGTCTTGGATCTTCTCAAAGTTGCGTTTTCAGCTTACCCCATCCTATGAGCAGGTAAACCCAGAATTTCTCGCGTCGAACAGTGAGAGCACGAACCACCATCGCATGCAAGTAAAATCCTTCCACAAACATCCAGAAGAAGTTGGTTAGAGTGACATAGTACACGAATGTAGCCTGGACTTGGCAGTGCTAACAGTGGTGAAAAGAAACAAAACGAAGTGATTACAAACAATACCTGATAATGAAATACTGGTATAAAACGAAATGTACAGCCCCCCCCCCCCCCCCGCACTTCACTCACGGTATATTGCTGAATTGTTATTCTGTGAAATAAACAAATTTGTACGACTAAAGGTTACATTGTTTCACAAAACCGACCGTTTGACTAGCCTGCTGGCGAAATTAACCTTCATATTAAACCCCTTGGAACTTTAAATCCTGCTTTTCAACAAAAATATAAGAAAAAAAATCGACCCCCCTTCACTTTTTTTTCATAACTTGGCTGCAAATAAGTTGTCGTCATCATCTTTGCTCTTAAACGTCCAGTTATACGCTCTCGTAGTTCGTTGGTCTGTTTATCTGATAGCACAGCATAAGCAATGAATAACGTTTTATTTATTTATTTATTTATTTATTTATTTATTTATTTATTTATTTATTTATTTATTTATTTATTTATTTATTTATTTATTTTTATCATGGCAACACACATAATATACAACCTTTAAAATGGAAATTGGGCTAAAACATAATGTAACAATTCACCGAAATTTTAAATTTACAATGTTCATATGTGGACGGTGACGATTTTGGGGTGTCTATAAATGCCAGTACTATACAATGCCCTATCTGACATTTAGCTGCAATATACTGCAAGTGTATTTCTTTTAGTTAGCCCCCCCCCCCTCCTTCCCTTCGAACAGTTCAAATAATGCGCCAAAACGGACCAAATCACACTGTACTGCGTGTAAAATTATTATATATTTTAGTAGATGAATGTTGCATTTAGTGTCTGAAACATAGACTATCGTTGCAAAATATGAATTGAGCAACGGTTCAGTCCCAAGTGATTTGTCGTTTATATATAAAAAATAGATAACAACGTATGAATCCCAAACTTTGAAAACGGTATTTTCAAATATCTATCTTTAGTTGGTCCAAGATCTCAGCAAAAAAACGGTTTGGTGTGCAAATACAAAACATAGTTTTAAAGGACCTTATTCAAAGGTTCCCCAAAACGAAAAAAACAACAACAACAACTTACTCTGTGACTCCCGTCCGTAATTGTACCAATGACGAGGATTACAACGAAGACGAAGTAGATGAGAATGAAGCTAACCACGAGATTCAGGTGAATGTAGTTCCTCACACAGTGCAAACTCCTAAATACGGTCATATGAAAAGAGTTAAAAGAAGAACTTATTGACTTGGCTTGGAAACGATTACAGAATTGCAGCAAGAACGGTATTCGTCACCACTTTCATTTTTTTCGTGCCCGAAATGATTAACTTTCAATATACCTCTCGTCGCCTATTGTTCCAAAAATAAATGCGCCGCAAACATGGATGTGCGTCCATGAGGTTTAGACGAGTCACAAACCTTATTGCCATACATAAAACAGTCGAATCCAAATTGAAGAACTAAAAAATAACCATTCTGGTTTACAGTGGGCTATACTCGGAAATTAAAACTTGAAAGTTATTTATTGCCCAATTATTTTTTTCTTAAACCATACTGTAGTTTTGATGCACGGATTTTTGTTTTAATCCAAGATTACATACAAAATTGCTACACAAACATGGAAAGTAGGAAAGAAATACAAGACAAACAGGAATAAAGAAAGGAGGAAAGACAGAAAGAAAAAAAGAAAGAAAGGACTAAGGTAGAAATAAGATAAACCTTACGTTGTTATCAAAAGGTTTAAAACTGATAACGAAATCCAGTAAGAAACGATATCGAAGATTACCCAGCTATGAACTCACTTGAAATGAACGAGTATGAAAAACGCCCCCAGGAGAGATATACAAGACAGCGTGTAACCCGTATATGTGATGTAATCAGTAGCCTGTGAATGCGTGTCCTGTTCCTAAAATCATCAAAGCAAACAAGAAAATACACTCACTCGCTGATGAATCATTTAAAATAATGTTATGAACAACCTTTTTTTCTGGAAGCAAATCGCAGTAGACGTAGGTTGCTGTAACTGTAGTAGGTAGCTCTTTCTTTTGTTGTGATATAGGCGTATTACCTAGCTGAGAAAAGGGTAGGGAACAATTCCCACCTGAAGTGTGTATATTTGACTGGTGTGCATGTTTGCGCGCATTCTGTGGCCCGCATTGATGCAAAACGTGTCGCGCATGTCTGGCATCCAATACCAGAAAACTGTCTACGCTACTATTAAAGACACTATATAACACTGTGGAAGACCCGTTTAAAAAATTGTCGAACTTTGCTATCTGACATATCTGACAGTGTTTGAATGGACAAATAAACACCCTAGAACACAAAAGTTTGGACAGTTATGCTGTCACTAGTACAATATGTGCAGGTACAAATTGGCACATTAATTTTATATCGGGCGATAGGAAATTCTGCAACACAGCAGTCTATGGAGAAAAGCTGGAATGGTCTTTCAATGATTTTCACTTTTTTAAAGCACTTAATGATTGTTTTACACTAAAATGTTTTAAGGGCTTCAATTTTAGACTGTATCAAAGACACTAGTAGCATGGGGAATCATGTAGCTCAGATTTTTTAAACTGGAAACATTGTTATACAGTGCCTTTAACAGAGCCTGAGTCCAGATCAAATTGAAAAGTAGGGGCTAGCAGCTGTGTTAGAATACTCTAAGGTCGGTTGGTCATGATTTTACTGAGATTAATTTCACAGATATGACCCCCCCCCCAAAAAAAAAAATATATGTATATAATAATAATAATAATAAATAATAATAATAAAATAAAATAAATAAATAAAATAAAAATAAAATAAAATAAAAATAAAAATAAAAATAGAAATAAAAATAAAAATAAAAATAAAATAAATAAATAAATAAATAAATAAATAAATAAATAAATAAATAAATAAATAAATAAATAAATAAATAAATAAAATAAATATATGAATAAATAAATAAAAATAAAAATAAAATCTTACCGGTTCTTCCCAAAGAGCTGTGCACTCTTCGTAGTCTGATCTGTTGTTGTTACCCCATGTTCCATTGAAATGACAAAATCTCGTCACGGTATCTTCAAAGAGAAAAGCAAATAAAAAGCAATTATATCTAAGCAACACCACACAAAGTTGAAAAAATATGATTATATCATTTTAAATAATATACAATGTTTTATTAACAGATATACCTTAGCGTTAAAAAAGAGAACGGAAGTATTACTGCTACTACTACTTCTACTACTACTACTACTACTACTACTACTACTACTACTACTACTACTACTACTTTTTCTACTACTACTACTTTTACTACTACTACTACTACTGCTACTACTACTTTTTCTAGTACTACTACTTTTACTACTACTACTACTACTACTAGCACTTCTTCTTCTACTACTACTTTTACTACTACTACTCCTACTACTACTACTACTCCTACTACTACTACTACTACTACTACTCCTACTGCTACTACTACTACTACTACTACTACTACTACTACTAGTACTTCTACTACTTCTACTACTACTACTCCTACTACATAAACGAAGAAGAAGTTAAGAAATCTAAAACTTATGAATTAGAATGTGATCTCACTCGTCTTAATTGGCAACGGAGTTTGGTAGATAATTGGCAAAACGTCACTAGTCAGACATGTATTCAAAGTCCATTTTTAAATTGATAACAACTGTGAGATATCTGATATGGTATACTATGGACGATGCCTCTGTAGAAGGTACAATACCCTCCCTACTCAAAAGTATGGCAACATACACTATAACGCATGCATTTTGAGTTGAACATGTCTTTCTACGGCGATGTCCTAATGAAGTTTATTATTGGAAAATAACACATTGTTTGAACTGAAATCAATGAATATTCTTGCTCCTTTCTTCTTCAAGGTGGAGAGATTATCAAATGCAGGCGAGGGGCAGGAACGTAAAATAAAAAAAAAAAAATCGCCTCGCTATAGGGGTGGGGTGTTAATTCACACTAGCATCGTCATTCAGTTTCAAATTTCCCGTGAAACGGTCTTAATGGTTTGGAAAGACTTCCAACAACAACAAAAAAGAATTCCAATATGTTCCTCTGACGCGGTCTCAGAAAGAAGACAACACCCAGCGAAGAAGAAAGTGTTTCCTATCTTCATAAGACAGTGGTAAGGAGGATGAGGCTACTCATTAAAGATGATGGCCTCCTCTTCGCATTATCATATCTAATGTACTGAAAAGTTGCATGACATTAAATTTTAGTATGTTTACAATAGTAAACCACCTTTAGGATTGAGAAAGAATAAGAAATTATAACTTGAAGAGGTCCTTTCTGAAATACGGGGCGTATCCTCCTTAACACTGTCTTATGAAGATAAGAGGTGCTTTCGTCTTTGCGGGGTGTGTCTTCTTTCTGAGACCGCGTCAGAGGAAAACACTGACATTTTTTGTTGTTGGAAGTCTTTTCAAGCTATCAAAACCGTTTCATTGGAAATATGAAACCGAATTACGATGCTAGTGTGATTTAACACCCCACCCCCATAGGGAGACAAAAAAATGTTAAATTTTATGTTCCAGTCCCTCTGCCACGAGTGCGCCTGCATTTTGATTATCTCTCCGCTTTGGAGAAGAAGGAGAAATAGTATTCATTGATATCTTTTAAAATAATTTGTTATTATTCAATAATAAACTTCATAAGGACGTCATTATAGAAAGACCCCTTCAACTCAAAATGCATGTGTTATAATGTATGTTGCAATACTTTTGAATAGGAAGAGTATTCCTCCCGCCATGGTAGCGATAAAAATTATTCTATTCAGTTTAGGCCACAATATGCTCACGAAATGATACCCCTTCACCTTTTCTCTCCTACAGAAACGGTTAACAGTGGAATCATCTTTCTCCCCATTTATTTATCTTCGACATTTATGCATACCCCGTGGTTACGGCGTGCTTTATCTTACCGTTGGTGTCATAATGAATGCCTCTAAAGGATTCTGGACAGTTCATGACTACAACGCCTGGTAGACTCTCCTTCCAGCATTGGATTTGGTCGAAAAAGCTTGGACAGTATCGTCCTGTAGAATGAATAGATTAATGAATGAATAATATAAATCAATCAATAAATACATTGTTTATTACACAGGGTGTATATAAGACTACGGTTTACAGACGTGAATGGAGAGGAAGATTTGATAGTAGATGAAAGGGAAGAAGTACTCAAAAGCAACAACAACGACAATAATGATAGTAATAATTTCAATTTCAATTTCAATTTCAATTAATGCATATTTCTGTTGAACGACTTACAAAATCAAAACAATAGTACATCAGAACATAGTCAAACTATGACATAAACAAAAGTGGTATATAGTGATGCAAAATATTGCATAATGGTCAATAGCAAATAAGACAAGCGATATACGTAAAGAAATATGTAAGAGGCCTATTTAAAGCACGCTTGTAAGCTGTATAGGCCCCAAAATATTTGGATTAAGAGATGAATTCGGAGTACGGATAAACAAATTGACAGAATGAGTAAGCAAAATAGATCATACACAACGCAAGAACCAAAACGAAAACAAAACGAAAAAACTGATGATGATACTACTACTACTACTACTACTACTACTACTACTACTACTACTACTACTACTACTAACAATAATAATGATAATAATAATAATAATAATAATAATAATAATAATAATAATAATAATAATAATTATAACAGCAACAATCATCATCATCATCTTCATCATCATCATTATCATCATCATCATCTTCATCATCATCATTATCATCACTATCATCATCATCAAAATCATAATCATAATCATAATAATCATAATCATAATCATAATCATAATCATAATCATAATCATAATAAAATCACCATTTGCCCAAATGCCAAACCAATACTCCATAGAGTACCGAAGTATGACATCACGCTGGTTCCGAATATGTGTGGACAAGGGGAGAAAACAGGTGCAGCGCGTCGCAGCTAGTTGTTCGAGCCGCAGTTGCACTGCGTTATGGTTTGGCAATGGTTCCCGTAATATTAGAACCAGTCTGATGTCATCACTTCAGATCTCTATACAAGTGGCTGTATTGTTTGCAGTAACCATGGTAACTACTCGATAATTAAATAACACATTCAGATTGTTTTGCTGCACTCTAGTAACTCAAATGTTAAATTAACATTTAAAAGGTCTAAAGAGTTACCACACTTTCTAAATGTTACATTAAACTTGTTAATCAGCTGTACAAATATTGAATCCAACTGGATAAAGGGTTTAATGCAAGTTAATGGTAAAATAACGTTTCAGTTTTTAGAGTGTGGCATTTTCGAAGTATTTAGCATTGAGATATTAGCTAGAAAAAAAATAGAGGAAAAACAAGTCAAATAGGACTGACTACAAATTGTGTTCACGTCAGGATTGACATTTGATAATCAACATTTTGAAAAGTCGATAAATTACGTCAATTCTGAAAGGTGTAAATATGGAATTCACTTCTTAATAATGTACTGTTTGTTTGTTTGTTTGTTTGTTTGTTTGTGTTGTTTGTTTGTGTGTTTGTTGTTTGATGAACCGAGTCGTTGTAGTACGTATCGCACACTTAAAAATCCCGCGTCGGACATAACTTGGAAAGGGTTCAGGTTGGAGTCACACTCGGGACAGAGTTAGATTTAACCACGTTGTGAGTCAAGTTTGACCAAAATCCAGATCAAGTTGACACGGATTTTAGTCAAACTTGACCCACAATGAGGTTGAACCTGACCCTCATAGAAGTGTGGCCCTATTTGTCTGACGTAGTATTTCCAAGAGCACATTGTAGCTACACGTGGTCAAACATGTAAAGCGTTTGATGCCGTAACAGAATTATGGCGGGTCATCTCGAACCTCCGAAATTTACACTACATAATCCTCACTGGTCATACCGGAAGGTTTAGATATCAGGCTATACATTGCATTTTTGGTAGTGAAATCGAAAACGATCGCGAGGAAGAAGTCAAGGGTGCGGAAGAAAAACAGGAAGAGAAAACGGACGGACAAAGTTCATTGTCGATTATGTTTTATTAGGTGATTCATCGATAGTATCAACGATCGTCCCAGATCAATGCATTTTCAATAAGTGAAATGATCTTTAGCAGAGCCGAGAGGGAACTAGGTCACAAACAAATTACCTTACGTTACACAATTATTCCCAACTACCTTGTATAGAAACTGGAGAGTATAAACCAACATTGTTTTTCGTCGCAATATGATCCTTTAAAGCAAGGTTGATTAAATCAAATTTAGTTTTTATATTCATCTTTTTAATGGGTAGAACTGAAGGATTAATGTCCCTGAAATTCTGCCGGCTGCACCGATTATTCGGGAAATTAACAATGATTCAAGGATGGCAAAAGAAATAGTTTATTCCATGATCAGTTCATTTCCAAGCAAATACAATAATCTACAGTGAAATATAGGTAACAAACCACTGTAAATAAATAAATCAAACTAATATTTTTGCAATTTGATCTTTTAGGAGCAGGCCTATTACGATTTGAACTTATATTGTCATTTCATTCCAAGTAAAATAGTAACAAATCCAATCATTCATACCATGGTGTCATGGATATGAATTTATAGTGTCTTTTTGTCCTGGTTTGGTTTATCACAACAAATTCTTTGATACATGAACACATGAATAAAATGGTTTTAACGAAACAGGGATTTTAGCAGAGATTAAGGTGGGTTTCTAATGATTTTGTTTCATAAGGACTTACAAATCATAACCATTTTCTATCACTGTGATCAAATCTTTTCTACAATCACCACTCGTGTTATTACTTCTTTGCAAATTTCAGCTTGACGTAAATAACTTCGTTCTTAATTCAAGTAATAAACACAGGATGCGTTTGGAGCGCGTCTTCATGATTGACTTTTAAACCCATCCAGCAAATGCAATTTAAAACGTATCAGTAAATCGTGATGCCATGCAGACTTCGACTGGAATTTAAAGGGAAAGTACACGACTGGAAGTACATATGATATACATTGCAAATGGCACTTTGCAATTACATTGTAGGGTTTTTTTTATATTAAGGACACTAGAATCAAATATACTGATCGAGGTTTCTGCTATAAACAATTTACGGGCAATTTCCTCTTTATTGTATATAATTATCATTAAAAAATACTGTGATAGTCACATTTGTTGTGCAGCTTCGTATGAGCTGATTTTTTTTCATCAGGTTCATTCAGTACTGTAGGGCATGTTTATTACTCGCCCATTATACAAGTAAATTAATTTAGCGTAGATGTACCCTATAACAGGGTAGACATTAGTATAATTACATGTCAACATATTTGGTTCTTGAAGCTTTTCTTGAAACATGTTATCTTATTTTATCTTATTTCACTTTTTTCTTTACTTTTCCCACTCATGTAACTGCAAGTGCGGGGCCATGGTAAAATCTTACAGAGGGGAAATCTGTTAGGGGCGAAAATGTCAAAAAGACCTAAATTGGAAAAAGCAGCTGAATTACACTGCTAAAACCCCGTGGATTTCTCATTTTTCTTTTTTTTAGGTTGCGGTTGCTGCCTGTATGCCCCCCCCCCCTTCCTCCGTGGCGCCGCCGTTGTGTCACTGCACTTTAATCCAGAGAACACAGTGAGAGTTGTTTAATGACATTTTCCTATTGTTTGGCTGAGGCCATTTGCATAATGTTATCCAAAGTCATGGCGAAAATGTTGGATTCACTGGGGTCAAATCTTAATCGACCGTTTTCAACGGGTGATAATTTTTGCTGAGGGGTAATGCAGAAGTAAATGTCAAGGTGGTAATTGTCCGGGGTAGTTGTTATTGAAGAGTAATAGTCCGGGAGGTAATTGTATAGAGGAAGATGTCCAGGGAAAAGATGTCCTGAAAGCTCCCCCCCCCCCCGAAGGATTACAACACTGTAGCCATGCGCACACCAGTCTTCCACCTTGTAAGTAGTGGCAGGAGGTTTCAGGTATATTAGGATATTCTTCTTCAACGATGCCAGCACAGTTTATTTTATTTTCGATAATTTCTCTTATTTTGCTGTTCATTTCCCGAGTTATTTACTCTAATTAACGTCTACACAAAAAATCATTCATTATTTTTAATGAAATTCTATTACAATGCGCTGCTGATTTCATAAGGACTCTGGCCCTTCTTACCTTTAACAAGGAGCAATCAACTTCTTCAATTAAGAGCCATTGTGCACTCCGCTACATTTAGATATTAAATACGTACGCATTAATTTGTTTTGCAAGGCAACGTAAGTACATCGCAGAATGAAACAGAATGTACAGCGGTAAACATGTAACTGGGTCCATGGGGAGGATTGCCTCTCTAATAAATGAGATAATCGTTTCATTTTACGTCAATATTCTTAAGAACTCCTGACATCGTACTAATCTCTAGGTAGCAAACAATCCGTCCGTGTTTTGTTCTCCGTCATGTGACCCCTGCTCGAATTTGCTAAGCACTCCATTACTGTCGTGGCGTATAATTAGAAATCTCAGACTCGGGTTTGCAGAACAAGACTAGCTGAAAGGAATGGTCGGGTATTGGGAGAAAATCGGAGAAAAGGATGCCTTTGTGCAATCTACACATTCATATCTAAATGTATGACAATATTTGAGTCGGCAATCGATTACATCTGGGTCGCATATCAAGACAGGTTAAAACATCTTCATGTGCGCAAATAAGGACTCGCAAAGTTACGACGCTGTAAATGATAATAGTCTTGGCAAAGGCCCTATTGAAACTTTAATATAAGCATGGAGACAGTATAAAGATATTACATGCATTTATTTGATAAACTGATGTTTGGGGGAGTTTTTGTTCAACATCTGACGGTTTCCACTTTGGCACCCTTGAGCGTTTTTTTTTTTATTCAGGTTTTAAGCTACACCTTTTATTAACTGTATAATAGATATGTGATAAATTATGTCGGTTTGTAAATATGTCATGTACAACTAAATACTTTCATTCAATGTGTGAACTTGATTGTAAAGAAGGCACGTTTGGGGCCATTAAGAGCTGTGATATGGTACTACACACGATATGCTGTTACTCCAAACACATCTTTCAGGCAGTTATATATGGCCAAACGGGGACGTAACTTAGAACATAATAGGTAAAAAAAAACCACAGTTCAAGGGGGGTATCAATGTGAATGCACAGGCGACCATAACCATACCAGCTAACCGATCTGTAATCATCATAAAATAACGTGATTAAAAGGTTTTAAAAACAGAATGATAAAGAATATAATGCACTGTAAATTGTGTAGCACGCTGTTGAATTTGTCACCTAGATCATGCTTTAAGACAATTTGCAGGATTTAAAGCAGTCCTTAATGTAAAGGGTAACATTATTCTAAAACCAAATTTTTGGCCGTCAGTCGTTTCCTTCTTGTTATGAACTTACCATAAAAATCCACGTTGGCAGCGAAATGTGCTGCGTAGCTGCCCATACATACTCGATTTCTATCGTAGTCGTATTTAAATTCAGTACTGGCAAAATGCAGGCTCCAAATGAACAAGTTCAAGACAGTCCCTCTCACCCTGAATGTTCCCTTCAGCTGTACTTATTGGTATGTTTCAGATAAGTTGGCTCTTGAGCTATTTTGGCCTATTGCTCTTAAATGTTGATAGAGTGCTCGTATTTTTGGAGTGTGAGTCAGGTCAGGGAACGTTTGGTGTACCAGTAACTGAGTAAAACTATGTAAAAGCATTGTATTGAAGTGCAAGTTTCTCAGGGCTTTTCAGAGACACTAGTAGCCAAAAGGATCAAGTAGCTCAGATTTTCTTAAAGGTATTGGCTAACATTTACCACAGTTAAAAATATGAGCTACATGATTCCTCATGCTACCATTGTCTTTGATAAGGTCTAAAAATGACGTCCTGAAAAAATTGTATTTCAAAATGATTAATTAGTGCTTTAAAAAAGTGAAAATCGTAAGTTGATCGGGTTCACCTGCCCATTTTCTCCCATAGACTTAATGTGTGTACACCTAGGCTATTTAAACTCGCCCCGAGTTTTAATTGTTTATTCATGCATAACTTGCCATTGGCAGTGTAACTTTCCAAACCTTTTTTTTATTCTAGGGTGTTTACTTGTCCATATGAACACTACTATGTAGTTCAGATATCAAAATTTGACAATTTTTTTAATTGAAGCTCCACAATGTTAGCCTATCACTTTAAAGAATAGGCTATCATTGTGGAGCTTCAAATAAAAAAAAAAGTTAAACTGTCATGTCTGAGCTACATAGTAGTGCTTAAATGGACAAATAATCGCCATGGAATACAAAAGTTTGGAAAGTTATGCTGCCACTGGCAAGATGTGCATGCATGAACGTCAACGATGAATTTTCACTTCGGTGGAATATAAAGTAGCCTAGATCCACACACAGTAAGTCTATGGAGGTAATAGGCATGGTCAATCCAATCAACCTGAACACCCGTAGATTTTCACTTTTTTAAAGCACTAAGTAATCATTTTCAAATACACGTTTGTCAGGGCTTCATTTTAGACCCTACCAAAGACACTTAGGGCATGTAGCTCACTTTTCTTTTTAAACTGTTAACTAATGTTAGACTGTGGCTCTAAGGTAGAAACGTTGCTAAGAAAAGGGCCTTTCATAAGGATAAGATCAAAATAAATTGCTATCTTACCTCCATCTCCCGTCTCAAAGTTGAAGTAGGTGGGCTCCCAGACAGATCTTACGATGCATTCATATTCCGGATCTGAAACATTCTGGAGCTCTTGTTTTATCAGCGCATCGAACATGGTCAGGTTCAGGAGCTGGTTCTCGGGTTGGCCCAGAGGGGCTTCCGACGGGGTATTCGGCGATTCGGTAGCCGGCTGAGTGGTAACCGAGCGCACGACGTGGTCTGGTTCTAGCCCAACCATGGTGTTTGCAAGGAGTTTAGTCGTCCCCGAGAGAGCGGTTGTACCAGATGTGTTACCGAGGGCATCTGACGTTGAAGTAGTGTTTTGATTGTCAAGATTTGGTCCTGGTGTCGGGTTGGGATCAGTTTGCCCGCAGACTGCTGCAAACATGAAGCATACCACGGTTGTTACAGTCACCTGCAACAGTTAATTGACATAATACGAAGAAATTAATTATACGTCCAGTTGTCTGCCTTGTGTTGATTTACATATTGACGGTTAATGGATTAACCACCACAGAACGGAACAAAACATAACAATGATGGAAAAATCACAAAGGAGGAGAGAGAGAGAAAAAAAAGACAAATTAACTTGAAAAAATAACAAATTGTTAACCTGATTCAATTATGTGGTAAGAACACCTTACTCTCTCAACATCATTCACCAATGGTTACTCTAGCCGATGACTCGATGCTACAAATCGTAAGTTTACTCCAGTTCTTTCTTTCCAGAGAATCTATCTATCTATCTATCTATCTATCTATCTATCTATCTATCTATCTATCTATCTATCTATCTAGCCTATTTTTCTCCACTGCTGAAGGAAGGCCTCCTCATCAGTTTTTCATTTCAATCTATCCTGTGCCGTTCGTTTCCATGTCACACTTCCATATTCTCTGATATCATCTATCCACCTCCTACTTTGTCTGCCTCTTCCTCTGGTGTAAGCTCTGGAGGTCCAGATGGTTAATTTGTGTGTCCATCGGTCATCTTTCCTTCTGGCCAGATGACCAGTCCACCTCCACTTTTTTCGATTTAATTCCCTGTATAATGTCCCGCACTTTTGTGTTTCTTCTCAGATTTTGGTTGCTAACTCTGTCCCTCTTTGTAGCGCCAATCATGATTCGTTCCATAGCCCTTTCGGTTACTCTAAGTTTTTTTTTCTCTAGCCTCTTAGTAGTGGTCCATGTTTCTGCTCCGTAGGAGAGCACAGGTATGATGCACTAGTTTAAAGTATGTTTCTTAAGAGTAAGAGGGAGCTTCTCATCACGAAAGATAAAGTTAAGCTTGCCAAATTTTGCCCAAGCCAACTGGATCCTTCTATTCACTTCCCATGCTGTTTCATTTTCGATGGAGATCTTCTTGCCCAAGAATATGTAGTTGTCCACCTTTTCTATGGTTTCCCCCCGAACTGTGATAGTGTA
>JZLH01S0080017.1:14767-26229 GCA_001188425.1 Eucidaris tribuloides | reverse complement strand
TTCTAGGGATGGACACTACGATAAACACTTCAGGGGAAACTTTAATCAAAGGATACTGTTTGTGAAATTCCTTTGTTTCAAAGGGAATTGAAAACTAGTTTACACCAAGCCATCGTTTTTAACCGGATCATACCACATTCCTAAATGAATTTATTTCAAGTTTGCGCGTCTATCGATTTTCAAACAGAGTTTATTTAGGATTGGTAACCAAATGGGTTTAGATACAGTATGTCATATTACATTGTGCCGAATTTCATCAATCAAATGTCACACAGAAATCCAATTTCCATGAATAAAGGGGTTATATGACGACATTATTGCGATGCGTGGCATGTACTAGTATATGAAACCGTTTATTCCCATAAAGTTTATACATGTAAAGTGATTTTCTACCAGGTCGATCAATGGTACTATAATTTTATATAAAAGTATATAATTGTATTTTATACAAAAAAAAATCTTCATTGCATAAAGATTATGACAAACTTGGTTTACAGGCTTATGTAATCGTTAATCAATCGGTGTTACACAGCGTATGATGTTGTACTACTGCATTAAACATTTACTTGTTGTTTTTTAAGCATGTACTTAACTGACGGCAATTTATTGAAATGCCAGTAAATAGCTGTTATTCTACAGTCATTTAACGACGAATTTGCACTTGACGCCTGCAGCAGAGTGTCTGAGTCTGTTACCCCTCGCCAATTACGTTCATTCGTATACCAACATTACATGTGATGCTGCTGTTATCATCATGTCTGGAAGAAAGTTGACATGAAAACGAAACATGAAAGAGGGCTCAGTAATGATAGCTGCACTAAACAATCCCGCAACGTTTTTTTTTGGGGGGGGGGAGGTGGGTGATAGTGTCGACAGACCACTTTGTAATTTGATAACGAACACGTTTTCTTTCTGTGAAAAAGTGGCAAATTGAAAAAAAGAACAAAGTATTTTTTTTATGTTGCTCTGATAAACTTGTTTGGAGATATTGCATGACAAATCCTATTTAGAGAGTATATATTCATACACTGAAGATCCAATTAGACTTTCGGAGTCATTGCACCATTAACTACAATAGTTTTAAGCTTAAACACTTTGATTCGTATGGACAGAAGACTAATTTCGGCATGGTGTTTAAATGAAAGGTATAAAGGTTAATAAAACACTTTTTGCACAATATTTTTTCCAGGTACGAATTTGAACGTTTTAAATTTTCTTAATGTGACGTAAAATATGTGTTTAGGAGAATGTGACCTCATTTTCACAAAATATGTTCTACTTTATTTGATCAAAAAATTGCTTGTTTTAATCCAACTCCATGGAACAGCACACTCTTTGATATCGAAAACTGGAAATTGTAAGCAATCATTACGGCTGTTCGTTTACACTAAGTGTGAGTAGTTAGCTTTACCTGTTTGGGGGAATATTTGGAAGTGTTAGTTTCTTTTGAAATACAATTTTCTATTCCGGTGCTTTGTAAGAGATAAAGGAATACATTGATGCTTACAAAGAGTTTTCGATTATTGCTATCCTGGTCAGACCTTCTGGAGGTGAGCAAATTGAAACTACAATGGTTTAAGGATTACAATTACCTGTGGAAAAAAGACATAATATTATCTCCGTTTAGTATTTGACGGATCGATTGAAAAGCCCCAAATCTGCCCAGGGTAAGACATCACTTTATCCATATACATGCCGATTGTAACAAGTACTTTATGTGAAGTCAACGTTCAAAGGAAGGAAAGTCAGAAATATAAGGGATGAATAGTATTGAAATCAAAACACATACGATTAGAACTGCACACAAACAAAAATATACACATACAACAGCACACATAAATAAACACAAATACTCCATACATAAATGGTTAAGTATCATTTCGGGAAATGTCGTGCAAATCGCATTTCGCAGTATCGTTTTCCTAACTTTGTTTTATTATCCATAAAACGTTTTATATTGTAAACTTAGGAATTCACTATATTTAATTCTATGTCATCTGTGTCAAGAAATCTATTAAATAGGGTGGAGGAAGGTAAAACACCTGATTCTATTGACGGACAACAATCGCGTGAAAAACAATCATGAATTGATTTTTATGCAGTCATAATGTCATAGTCCTTTGTTTCCATAATATCTGTAAATTAAATCATAAGTTTCATTTTAATCTTTGAGCATACGCATTTTATGAACTCAAATAATTAAGCTTCTATCTCATGCTTAAAACTAAGAGATTGGATATACTGTTCTACACTGAGTTTGTACTCGTGTTTCAATCGCCAATAATTTTAATGAATGAAAATGTATTGTATTCTTTTAGGAATTGAATTCAAATTTGAATCTTAATTGTTTAATTTAGATTACAGAATTACAACCAGGTATGGGTCGGGAGTATATACAGCATTCCGTAATATTGTTGAGCAACATGAACGCGCATGCGTGGCATCAGACCCGTTCTTGAATGATGATTGCTTTTACGGACATAGTATCCTACAAAATATTATTCATTTGGTCATAAAAGGTCAAACCTGAAATATGTATTCAGCCCCAAAGCAATAACTTGCCAACTTTAATTTTGTTTATATTTGCCAAACACAGTCGATTCGTCTCAAGATGATTGTCTTGTAAGAGCAATCTTCTTGACTAGAATGGATTATTTTATAGAGAAAATTATATGCTAGACACCATACCAACGATAGATTATATTATTGTTATTTTAGCTGATAGTAAAACGCCGGCCACAATTGTCCATACTATAAAGACCCAAACTGCATCAAAGCGACAGATATTTCATGATAAATACCAACATTGCATATAAATTGACAATAGTTTCTTGTTAAAGAAATTCAATGGTATGTCTTTAACTTTCAATTATTTTGTGAGACATTTCTTATCTATTAAAGGTTAGTGACATGATTGGGAACGCTTGAAAATTCCTCAAGAACCAAATGAGTTGAAATATATACCAACTATACACCAGCTGGAGTGGATCTCCCAGCTGGAAGGATTTGTCTCTGATTTGTTTACTTAAGGAGAATCAAGCATGAACATTAATTCTATCGAGGCACGATAAAAATAGGACCCATAGAGAGCCACACAGCAGGTTTGCCTGCCACGAAGGCTATTGACATAAGTAATTTTTGAATGAGTCAACGTTTGACTACAATATTTTCACAGGAGAATCCTTGCATAGTTTACTTGATTCTAGAGTAGTTTCAGCCCAAGTTGAGGACTACCCCCAATCATGTCATTTACCTTTAATCCTTCTTCAATATCCTAGTTCCTGAAATATTTTATCAACTCCAATACACTTTGATATAGTTTCATTAACCAAGGCTTACATTTGTTGCACAGGTGAATCAATGACATTAAATTCATTTTTTGCTGCTTGAGGTACTATTGAACTGTTATTGAACATTAAGACGATATTTCATGTTATGTTAAAATTTTGCAGTTTATTGCCACGGGAATATCGAGGCTATGACAACAAAATGATGCACTATCCGATCCCCTTATATAGAAATGGATTAGTGTATAATAGTGTGCGACATATTGACCTAGGATGTGGATAATAGTTGCTTTCACTCTGAATAATTTCAGCCATCCATAAAGCATAACATTACGTTGACTTTATACGGACTATACATCGTAATCGTCTGGCTTTATTGCGCTCCTACGCATTACGTTCTAGTTCAAGTTTTGTGATTACATGCATGTCTTGATGTTAAATAGCACCAATTATACGGCCGGATTATATGTATATCTAACCCTGCCAAACCTCCAAAAAGTGGGAGAGAAAAATCGATCATTCACCAAAATTTACTTCCTCCACATGCCTCATCAGGTTGACGATTGTTTGCTTTACACTCGAGTTCACCTACTTCGTGCGCCATCCTACCCAACCTAGTGGTGTTGTAGCAAATAGGCGCTGATCGACAATTCGCGAATTGGGTTTGTTGAATTTCTGCAATTCCCTCTCTCTAAATAGAGTCTTACCCCACCCCCGGCAATCTTACTGGAAGATGAAAAGCTTTTCAAAGGTGTCATATTTGATTGAACACGCTAGGTGACATTTCCTCTACATGACCTCCTTAACACACAATTCGTACCAGACGTATTTGCTGCTGCCTACCACGCTGCGGCACGATTACATGATTGGGTTTCTTACTTCTATGCAAGTAGGTAAAACATATAACGTTACAAGGATACATTACCCCAAGGTTCTTGTAAACACCATTGGCATTAACCGGTGATGAACACGAGTGTTCTAAAACATATCAATATTTATTTTCCCTTAACCTGCCCAGCGGTTAGGATGTTTGCTAAATGTGTCCCGATCAGGTTTTAACAACACAAAGCGAATTCACTGACCTTCACAAGTATGTTCCTCGTGTTCAGTTATTCGGAGTGTTTTCTTTTATTGTTGATACTAAGTGGACGAGGTAGCGCTGTCTGTTAAATTGGATTAAACCTACATGGGTACAAACACTGGTTATGTTAGGCCACTGTCCCACGCGATATTGCCGGTAAACCTTTCTCTCCGATGTGAATAAAAAAAAATCATCGCCCAAGTGAGAAATATGTTTGAGACATCATTTAAATTCCACGAGTTTGTTTGGTTACAATTTCATTACACAAAAACGAGAGAGTTCCTTCGAAGCGATTTGGAGTAGAGGATATTTGAAAAAATGTGGTTTGTCTTTGTGAACACTTAAATTTATAAGTCTTGTGTCAACGCTGTAATTGAATTCCTGCCCAAAAGTATTTTTTAGTCAGATACCAAGCAAAAATTCTTAACATCCAAGTCTGATTATATACCTCCGTAAGCCGTAATTTGATATTAAAAAGGTTATTTAGTCACAGATGTATGATAATGTTCATGATATTTACAACGCCACACGAAAAGAAACATCTCAATGCATTAATATTGAATGCACAACGGTAAAAAGAATTAAAAGTAATTTTAGGTAAATTGTTAAAACAGAGTACACAACATGATAATATTACCTCAATACCACTTTACACCTTGGGAAAAAAATTAAAAAATAACACCAAGTCACATGACATTTGCATTGATAGAATTATTTTATAATGACTTTATCGAATGTAAAGCCAGTGCTACACAAAATAATAACAAAATACATCAAAACCCGGATGAAATAAGAACAAAGTTTCGGCTCACCTGTCTTGTCCTTAGAAAAATAAACTAGTTACTCCCAAAGCGGGTATGTGGCGTGCAGTTTCAGTCAACTTTCCTTCTCTTTCGTTTTGGTACGCCTGACTTCGAACAGAAAATAATCACGCTATAAGCAGACGGTTCTTACCGAACTATACACACAGACGCGATCTTCACAAGTGAGCTTTGAATGCCCGTTTAACGGCTGCTCAGTCTTCCCGCGCTTTTTATACACGAATCCTGTTTGAGTACAGCCACGTGACACACCGAACCCTACCGGTGGCGATGTAATATGTTCCGATTCATACGTCATATCATTGCCGCTACATGCCACTGGCGGATGTCGAGTCAATATGGATATACATTACCATTTTTATTGCCGCCTTTGCTCGCAATTCATTCATCTTTTCGGAACTCCCGTATTTCTTTGGTGAAGGAAAAAAATCGTCAGAATATGACCACGGATTTAAAACTGCATAAACAAATACAATAACAAAGTAGCCAGTCAATAACTCGTTGTATCTGTTTAGGAACCACGCGGTTTCAGAGGCGTGGGATTATAATTGTACACTGGTTAAATATAGCGGGCTGCCTCGGAAAAATCTCGAGATTATGAACATTCAATCAATGTCACAAGGGAATCAATAAACCATCACGTAAATTCTTCTTCTTGCTGATATGAATGCTAACTTGACATTTGTTTATTGCGTTCACGGTGTGTGTGTTTTGGTTTGGTGATGGGTCACGTTAAATCATCATTAGTTTTACAGTGTGTGTCCTCTCAGATTATAATGATCCTCCCAAATGTTCAATCGATAATTAAAACGTCAGCAATGTTTGACTACTTCATCCCAAATATATAGTGTTTTCGTCGGTTAAACAACGTTGCTTAATCATAATGGCTAATAATTATCGAGCAACAAACACAAAAGGGTACATCAAGAGGTAAAAAATTACTGGTCAGCCTAACGCAACGAATCGTTGTGGTAAATTTCGATTCAAGTAATTTTCTGAACTTATACATACACTTCTTCCAGTCTTTAAAAACAAGTTCTGTACTTATAATTAACAATACACATTTCAATATACACTTTTACATACTTGTACCGTGGCTTTGAATACAAATTGTAGTGGGATATTTCCGTATTGTATAAATTATCAACTTTTATGCATGTCAAAACAGGTATAATGTTTTGCAAACATGTCTGTTGTTTTGTTGATAATTATTGACATAATCGTGTCAATATTATCAACCTTTTGTACATAATAAGAAGTCTTAAAAGCCATTTCTTCTCTTCTAGTTGGAAACTATATACATTTCATTGTGTCAAATTGAGGACATATTTACATATTATTTACATATTTACTTATTAAGATGAATATAAGCTTAGGCCCGTAGACCAAATTCTGTTTTTAAAATTACACAAGTATTTTAGTGCGATGTTATCAGAATTTCTAAATTATGATTTTTCTGTTACTATAATTAATATAATCTCATACAGAGATATATTTTACTGCAGTTTTATTCAAGTGCAATATCAACATATTGTGACATGTACCAATACTTTTACCTACTGAGATAAGTTCAAATTCATATATAATTTGATAATGTACAAATACATGAATTTCATTACAATGAATTCATCGAAGTTAAGATAAATGTTGGTTTGTATTTATGGACTTATTCGAAAATCTATGCTTGATACAACGTGCAAACTTAATGGCAAGTCATGGAACGTGCATATATTTATAGGCAGCTACGAAGAGGGCAGATGATAAAATGTATGCTTGAGTGTTTGTATATTTGTGTGTGTGTGTGGGGGGGGGGGTTCTTACATAGGGATCCAACAACAGAAAGCCTAGATATGGATATACAGTAGATATATATATTATTTTATTTATTTATTTATTTATTTATTTATTTATTTATTTATATCCCATACTAGGACTTTCCATCAAGACATAATGTAAAATAAATAGTAAATTGTCGTTATGCTTAAGACTTTGATTCGGTACATCATAGCCCCAGCTGCCCGTGACATAGAGAGGAAGAGCCTTGGTCCAAGCGCGCCCTCGCCCCTGCTTTTGGGTCCTGACACCTCCATATCACTGTCCTGAAATTGTTCTTCATAGAAATACACTTTATTTGAGACGTATTTGTGTCTTCAAATTTGCTGGCACCGTAACATAATGCAGTCAGGTGGAGTTCCCACCCCCACCTTATCGTCACCCTCACAAGATTCATGGCTTCCCCCGTTGCCGACCACAGTGCTGATAAATGAATCGATGACTACATGTATAGGTACATTTTTATTAATTATGTTTTTGCGGTGGAGCCTATGTTTATTTATCTATTTATTGATAATTAACATTTATATTTTTGGAAATATCATTCGCTTATAGATTTCCATTTCTTTACATCTGGAGACATTTTCGGCCCATTTATTTGCATCACGTAGATTTGATGAGTTTTGGGCCGTCCAGTTATGAAAGATAAGTACAATCAGAATGGAGGCTATAGGCCGTGGGTTGGTCGTTGCACTTTTTCGTGCTTCGGGTGCTAGGTGGGTGTAAATTGATGGAGAGGCCGATACTTAACAATGTAGAAGGACCCCCCCCCCCACCCCATTATAGTTTAGAATCGAAGGGAATTAAAGGTGGTACAGCAACAAATGTCGTCATTACAGAGGAGTCATTATTTTCCAATTTATTCATAGTTCACTCAACGTAATTTATCAGTTGTAGTTTAAATTGTAATAATTGCATTTTCTACTTATCACCGTATCTATAGAAACAGTAAGTGACATCGTGATAGACCAGCAGTTTGTGTAAGGACGAACGAAGCGCCACTATCCGACACGTGAAGGTGATTTCTGCCGTAACCCATGCATGTCCAGAATCTTCAAGTGGGACTTTCTGTGCAATAACCATTTATCGGGGTGTATTTGGTGTGATTAGATACTTCATACAATGTCAATGTGCCTTTAATTGATACTGGTTTTCTTAACATGTAGTTTGCAGCAAGATGTTTATCGATGGAGATTTTGAAAGTAGTTATGTGTATGCAGGAGCGTATCCAGCAATTTTCAAAGTGGTGTGTCATGCCTGGCCAACTCCTAACTCCAAAAATTTTCAAGGCCGGGCCGAAAAGTCGCGGGGGGAGGGGGGTAGCGGCGAAAATGTTTCAATCAAGACCGTAAGTCCAACATTTTTCACGGTCAAACACCCCCAAACACCCCTTGAATACGCGTATGTCTGTATGTGTAACTGTTGTACATTCACAAAGTGTATTTTTTTTTTACCTTCGTCCTTATTCAGTGTGAAAGGGGTCGAAGAACCATTGAACTATAAAGTCTACATCCTGAATACCATGTGTCATGAACACTGGTGTAATGTTTGTAAAATATATTCACCTTCCAAAACCGAGTTGAGCTATGTCGCGCATGCGCAGCAAGTCCACATCAGAAGATTCCGCGTGACAGCAAGAAGTCATAGCAGACGACTTTGAAATGTACTTACACGTTTTTGCGTACGTATGTACATTATTCAAGGCTCAGGATAATAACATTGTATGGTGTTTTTCACACAAGTATGTTCTTGGCCTACTATAGTTATTTGGCCGATAGGAACATGTTCTTTTTTTCAACCGACTTCGGCTACTCATTTGCTATTTTTAACATTACCTCGAACCTTGTTCCTTTCATACAGTATTTTATCAACCAACTCAGGGTCTTCTTTTAAGTTTCACGTTCCACCATGTTTGCCGATAAACTTTTTGCTATTCTCCTTCGAAGTTGGTACACCCATGTGACAGTGACTGCATAATTAATTAAGAGCCCGTTACCGTGAGAACTTATATTGTTTTAGGTTGTGTTGACCTTTTAAAGTAATTAACAATGAATGCATGTTTATTTTGATGTCGAGTAGCTTCACAGATTGACAGTCATTGGCCTGAGCATTATTGGAAATAGTCACAACAAACAGATGTAAACGTTGACGTGTTTTTTTTTTAAGAGTAAGCTAAAACTGAGTAGTTTATCAACCCTTTGTTACTATGATATGATATTTTTTAAATTAGGTGTTAAAGGGGTCACAATTTTACCGTGAAGCGAAGACAGGGTAGAATGAATAACAAATATAACGAAAACACTGAAATAATACCTCGTATATTTTGAAGACCTAGGTTTCATCTCGTTATTTTTATTAACAATATTTCCGTGATTAACTTACATGTATTTTGATTTATCGTAAGCTATTTCAAACTTGGTCATGTTCTGATGTATCTTTTGGGACATCCCATGGTGAAGGTCAGGATCTCTTGAAGCCTAAATCTCTCTTTCTAATTCTGCCTCTTTACGTTCTGTCCCACATTCTATTTTTAACCTAGTGACATTCAATTGAATTCAAATTTTACAGAATTAAGCGGATTTGAATGTTGACATACCGGTTTATGAATGCATATTCACGAATATTCATGTTTGGCCCAATTCGACAGATCGAGGCCACCCGGTTCTTATTCTTTTTTCTTTCTTTCTTTTTACTTTTTTGCTGTTGTTCTCGTTTCCCCCCAAAGTACGTTCATTTAGACATGTTTTGAAAGATGAATACTGTTTGAAGTATTATGTTCTTCTATGCTTGGCATTTTGTGCTATTCGGTACACTCTATCCATTCATGCTTATCATTAACATCTTCACCTCATTTTGTCTCCTCTTTTATTTGAAGACCTTGCAATCAAAAGGCGCTAAATCCACTTTGATGAATTTGGAGAAAAGGGCATTTCTTTGCCGGAGCTTGTACACAAGCCTATGGGAAAATGAAAATAAAACACGCAATATTGGGTATTTATCTGTGCAATTTAGCACCAAATTTTATTCTGTAACTAGACTAGTGGTTGGCCAATGTACTGATGCTAATAACTCAGTTTTCACGAAAGGAGGATTTAGCACCTTTTACTTGCAAGCTCTTCATTTTTCTTCCATGTTTTGTTTCTTCCAGCTTGTTTAATCCCTACTGTCACTTTCCATTTATCGGTTTCCCATGGCAACGTTGCCCCAAAATATGGGGTTTCAACCAAAGTTTGATTGTTTAAAACAAATAATACCACTTAATAAGTGTGATACGTATAAGGACTAATCAAATACATTCAAATAAGTAAATAAGTAAAGGACCATTGAATTGAGAAAAGCGTGATTTTTAGGAGTATTTATATAACAAAAATGCACACTAATCATTTGTGTTGTTAATTTGGCCACCATTGATTGCATTGTTGCAGGAAATAATGTCACCAGGTTATTTTCATGCATTGCGCAAATTACACAATATGTTAAAATCGTTATTTTATCCCGTCGTAGGCAAATTACATTAATTCGTATTTCAAGATACATTTCTATTTGCTCTGTAGATAAAAAATTGTGGATTACTTTCGTAAATGTTGGAACTATCATTTACTAGAAATAAGCATAATACTGTTATGAATATGTAAATGTATGTATTCTTTACGTTTCTGAATAAACGCATTGAGGCGTACTATATATTTTGCCCAAATATTTCCATGCAGTACGTATAAATCTAACATAATGCACGGATTTACATACAGTAGTGACCGAAAGTATCGTCACGTTACAAACGGCTACAAACGCGTTTCCTGAAACGAATTCGTTTCAATAAACGCAAGGCACGCATTTACTACGCTGGCTTTGAGTTTCGTCGCGTTTCAACATTGTTTCAAGAAACGCGTTTCAGTAAACGGGTTTGTAACGTGATGATACTTTCGGTCGCCTCTGTAAATTCAATATGCTAGAGACAGAAATGCAGAACTATTATTGGTTTATGCCTCTGCTCTTTAGAATTTAAACGTTAAATTGCGTTAATTTCTATATATCATGTATTTAGGACTTCTTTTCTTATATGTCATCAGTGTGTGTGTGTGTGTGTGTGTGTGTGTGTGTGTGTGTGTGTGTGTGTGTGTGTGTGTGTGTGTGTGTGTGTGTGTGTGTGTGTGTGTGTGTGTGTGTGTGTGTGTGTGTGTGTGTGTGTGTGTGTGTGTGTGTGTGTGTGTGTGTGTGTGCCGGTGTGTGTTTCGTGTGTCTCGCGTGTGAGAATGTGTATTTCGATCAGAACTACCTTTCAAAACAAAGCTTTCTCTGATTCAAACATGATAAGAATGTAAACCCTGATAATCCAATTATTGTATTGTAGAGGAACATAAACCTGGCACGAATGCCATATACGACGATAAACGTATATCACATTGCTGTTCACTACTAATGCGTTTGTATGTGAATTTG
>JZLH01S0079997.1:59134-81076 GCA_001188425.1 Eucidaris tribuloides | reverse complement strand
TCCAAAATTTTTCCAGGTCACGACAGTCGCCGAAAACTCGCTCAGCAGGGGGGGGGGGGGGGGGGGGTTGTCATGAATATTATTTTCCCAAAATCCCCTAAAAAAATCAATTATTTCTCATTTTTCAAACACCCCTCTTTTTTACGAAAAAGGGGGGTGATATCGTGAAAAAAGGGGGGTGATTTCGGGTGAAAAGGGGGGTGTTTGGGGGTGTTTAACACCCCCTTCGGCTAAAGGGGGGTGTTTGAACACCCCAAACACCCCCCCCCTGCGTACGCGTATGCTACTGTGTAGTTCAGATATCAAAATTTGACGAATTTTTAAATTGAAGCTCCACAATGTTAGCCTATCACTTTAAATGAAGTTGGGTATAGATCATCCAGTGCACCGAACTTCGAACAATCTTGATCATGTTGTAAATCTTGTTGGCAAACTTTATGGTAGATGTTTTCAAATGTAGTAAAACACTGTGTGACTCTGAATCTATCAGTGTTTACAAGGAATTTACGTAATTCGTGTAAATAACATGATTATATAATATGTTTTTATTGAGCATTAAAATGAATTCATTTGCCATCTTGTCAATAAAAAGATTCAAGGCTCTACTAGTTTTTTTTTTTTGGGGGGGGGGGAAGGAAGTAAATCTTGATCACTTTTCTTATTTTGCGATAGTGACAGCAGTTTCTGTTGAATAATTTTGAATTATACCTGTAACGTTTATAAGGGCAGCTTCCTTTTGTCCAGTCAAATTTCTTCTTTTTCTTAAAGTCTCACTCCCAATCCCATTCAGCGAAATGTATTCATTATTATTCATCATTCCATTATGAACCCTTCAATAATTGAATAAAGACAGAAAAATTCAAGGTTTCAGCAACTGAATGACCAATTTTTTTTCTTTGTAATTTTTAGGGTTTTTTGTGTGTGACTGAAATGGTCCAGGATCGGATACATACATATCACGCGTGCACGCACACGCGCGCGCGCACACACACAGACACACACACACACACACACACAGAAACCACCCCACAAAGGTGGACACGCACGACATGTTCCACCTACACGTGCATCACACACACAGGGACACCACACACAGACCAAGCCAACAGACACACACAGAGACACAGACACACACACACACACACAACACGACACAGTCACACCACTCACAGGACATCACACAAGCACACCACACAGGTCCCACTTAGAGGAGTCCTGCTGCAGGAAACAACGTGCGCACACAAACACATCAGCACAATTTATAAATTCCGCCCTTTTTTGTGCAATATCATGGACAGAAGCATTTTCAAGACAAGGTACCGATACATTGTAATTTCAAATTACTCTTCGTTATTTATCGATTAGAATAGATGTACTTTTTTATATAAGCAGCACACACCAAAGCAAAGGAAAACTAAATTTTTCCAGCTAGTTTGACAGATTGTATTTATTTAGAGAACATACTACTATACACAAAGCTTGTCTTACAGCAAAGTGATCAGATTAGGGGACGGTCAGCTTCCGATCAGTTTTTTAATACAACAATTTTACAAAATAATTCTTCCCAGTTAACACATCCCCATTGAAGTTGGCAAAATATGCACTGCAATTTCATAGTTACAGCCTAATAAATTGAGGTTATATTCTAGGTGAAAGGTGGCATGTATTTGCATGAATCAAAGTCAAATAATTAACTTGCCCATATATATCTAAATTACATATCAGGAATCTTTCAGATCAAAATGCATGTCAAGTAACTTTTATGCCAAAAAGCTCAATTACGTGCTTATACAAAATCAAGTAATTGTTGTTTAACAAAATAAAAAATATCCAATATGTGGTTTACATTGACAGTCTGCACATTTAACTGTTCTTTGAGACAAAAAACAAAACAAAAGAAAATTATCGAACAAAGTCTGTGAATGACTTTGTTACTTAATTTACTTGTGCATTAACAACACAATTTAATTTTTTCAATTGTGAACCTGTGAACTTTGAAAGAACATGGGGAACCACTAATTTCACTTCTTTTATACCAAGTATCAGGATGGGAAATGAAATCCTGGCTCTTTTTTCGAGAAAAAAAAACATCCTGAAAATATATTAACTCTTAGAGTGCTGCTGGCACAATTTTGCACCACAAGTAATACCCTTTCAATCAGTGTGACAAATATAAAAACTGACGCTTATTTAATTTCTTATTATACTTGTATATAGTAGAGGATTAGGCCTAATGAAATGTCTCTTAAAACTGCTAGGTTTAAATTGGATATTTTTACTACTAATTTGAGATTTTATCACAGCTTTTTTTGTGCAGTGGGAAAACATGTATATTTTCAATGTACTTGTGAATATCTCTTGTTTGAAAACATATTACTTCACAAAACTGATTCTTATGTCAGAAATCTGATCAGTACTAGCATGAAAATGACACTGTTTGAAAGGGTACACTTTAATCTACACCTTTTGTAAAGAACGAAACATGCATGGGTAAAAAGTTATAGCTGTTTACACTTGACACTGTACTACAAAAGTTGCTCAATGAGGCATTGTTCAAAAACACTTGACACATTAAAGGGACCGAAAAGTCGCAGATCGTGGTGCTTTGGAGGTGGCCCGGCTCAGGTAATATTCGGGAATGCCCGTATACTTTCAGAAAACGAGCGAGTACGAATTGTTTGCAATTCCCTATGCAGCATGCATTCACCCGAAGAAAGGCGAACTGAGCCCAACTGAACCTCCACGGCAATTCTGTTCGCAGCTCCACGATTTTTGTTACGCACCACTGAACTCTACACTACGTTGTATAGAGTTCAGTTTTACGCACGGCCTTGCAATAGGGGCAAGCGGATGGTATTGAACGTACATGGATTACGAGTGGTGCATCCCTTTAAGAGCTAAGATGTTCCCAATAAAAACATTACAGACACATTCTAAGAATAACTTTAAAAGAAACATTGTATGCTAGGCTCAAGACAAATTTACAACACATGCAAGAGGTGGCACATGGTCCTATGTTTTTTTTTCCTTGCTGGCTGGAGTAGTCATTTTTATTTGTTTACTTATCAATATAATCACTGTACAATTCATACATACATATATATATACACATATATATCTATGATCTAGATTCATTTCAATGTATCATTCACAGCTGATCTTCAATGCACTGTTTGATTGGACTAATTTACATTTTATCTACAAAACTAATATTCAATAAAGAAAAACACAACTGTAATATTCTATTTTCTTATCAATAGTTTTATGTCTCATACTAATAAATAAGAGATACAAAAGTTTGCAGCTTTTAATTCTGAATAATTTGCAAGAAAACCCAATGTGAGAGCCATGACATAATTGACAATATTTGGGGATGCTCACACAAATTTTTAATTGTAATCAATTCACTATTTAATATTCCATAGAGGGTCATATCATTATGAGGGCAAATTAGGAAAAACCTTTTCTTATGAAATATATTAAAATGATAAAAGAATGAAATTTGAAACATAATATTACAGTCTTCAGTGTTAATACTTTTCTGCTCCAATCTTAGATTGGAAAACTTAAGTGCATCCCCCTCCCCCTCCCCATTACAAATGTTTGCATGGGAGTTATCAAATATTCTATTTTCTTGCCAACCATTCTGCTGTCAAATTTTACCCCACAAAAATAATCCCTTTATTTTAGATGTCATAGTCTGCACCAAAAATTGACTTAACACGTTACTGATGCCACAAAAATCTTCAAAAAAAAGAAATAACTTCCCCTAAACAACAATCCAATAGCTATATAAAGTACACACACAACAAAAATAAGGTTTTCTACATGTGTACATGAGGTTGATATGATGCTAGCTACGCATTGCAATAAAATATTTGCTTACGGCAATAGTACTTTGATGGCTTACTTACTTCTTTAAATTAAATGTAATATACAGTGCAAATAACTAAGTCAAACATTCATTTGCTTCTTTTTATTCAACATATTACTATCAGCATTCAAAATGTGCTAATTTCTGAGTGACTGTAAATGTCAATCTGATTCTTAAACACACATCAGTTTTGTGTGTTCCTCACTTTCCACGTAAGTCATCCTTTAAATAATTCCTGTCAAAAACTGTTTTTACGTGAAATATACAAGTACAAAATGCATTCAATATACAAAGCCTCCACCTGCTTAAAACTTACATTTTCATCATATCTTTAAATAACAGTATACATGGTTTGGGTAACGTCTCATATTCAATAACATGAAAGAAAGTTGTCAATATTTACTTGTTCTCTCTCCTCTCCTCTCATGTCATTATCTAATAATCTAATAGATACTATAGGGTCCTTGTGCTATACTCCACCTACTCCTACCAGATCCTAACGAAATATCTATACTTCATGCACATGCTGTTCTCAGAACTATCATGCAAGAGGTCTATCATTTATGGAGATATATTTGTTTTTTCTCTCTCTTTATCTGGTACACTATTCTGGGCATAAACGAACAATGAGACTAACAGAATCTGAACGCTTGCACCATTTAACAAAGAAGTTCTATATTGTGACCGCCCAGCTCCAAACCAACAAAAAGTCACAGATTATAATTCTCTGCAAGACTAAAATGTGCCATTTGGGTTGACCAACTCAAATTTTCAATGTTTGTCTTATCTGAAAGTGTAATCTTTTCTCTTTCTACTGTCAAAATTTGGTGGCTTAAAACGAAACTAAAATCGAGATATTGGAAGTTCTTCTGGACCACATTTTTTCGGACATGTGCTTTCGCATGGCGCACCTGAGTGAACGTAATTTTTAAATCCTCTTTTCTCCCTTTTCTGTGAAACTGCAACTCCTATCTCCCTCGTGTTCCAATCACTTTTTGAATAGGTTAGGATGGTCTGATTTTAACAAGTTATATATCATTTTGAAGTTAAGAGCTTAGTCTTTAAAACTATGAAGAAAAGTGGAAATTAATTTTGGTCTACTTTTTGTGGGTTTTGAGCTGGGCGGTCACATATGATACATACATGGAAAATGCTTTGTGGGGAGAAAAATTCAGACTACAAAATTTGGTTATCATACTGTAGTACATGTACGTAGTAGTTTATGTTGCTGTTATTGTTGTTGTTGTTTGTGGTGGTAGTAGTGGTGTTGTTGTTATTGTTGGTGTGTTATATCCTTGGAAAATGCAATCTCATTTCTGAAATGTTGTTTAGTTGATCTTTTATTTTGATCACCACCAAACCATGTGAACCAAGATGAAAAGTATAATTCTAAGATTTATGTGAATGTAATATATTTAAGAGAATACAGGTACATGTTCTATATATAGAAATATAATTTAGAAAATGCAATAAAACACAGAAATTTATATATTATATATATATACACTTCTGCACATCAAAAGAATCTTGAACCATATTTTTGGCATATCTGATACTCCTTACAAATGTAACACTTAAATGTACAATAACTTTTTAAATGTTAAAAAGTTATTATCACTCAGTGTTGCCACACAAATATAATAGTGGGACACATGAATTGATATAAAACAAATGATTGACACATTTTACCTAACAAAATATTTTTTTCTACAATCCAATATGTACACAAGTACCAATTTGAGTAGATTATAAACCATATTTCCACATGGGTAGCTATACACTACTAACTCCCCAAATTCATTTACTCTTTAACATATTCTCTACAGGTCAATGAACTTACCTCTTCAACATAACACCACAACATCAATTTGAAGAATATATAATCTTACAGACACATACAGATACAAGAATCCATGAAAGTGGTGATACAAGACTAGTATATATATAAAAATAACTATGAAACAGAATTTGAACTGTCATCTGAATCTATATTGTGCACAAAACTTAACTCTTACCAATGAGGAGTTTGTAGTTGATAAGTTTAATGGATATGATGAACATAAACATAAACAATATCATCCACAGTATAAGGAGGCAGGTCTGAACGTCAGTTAGGATATTTCATTCCTTGTCAAAATCTTTGGTGCTTACTACAGTGTACTTTCGTCTGTATTAATACAATAACAATTATTGGGTTCGCATGTATTCATTTTGCTAATGCTATATTTGTACGGATTACCTTCCACTGATCTCTGTAATGTGACAAAATGTCAAAATAGGTTAAATATGTGATGAAACATGCTGGAATTTACATACCTGATAATCAACCATTGTGTTAAAACTACCACAACTGATATCTTCAGCTGATAGGCACATTTTCTAAACATGTTGCTATTTCTGAGAGATTGTTTTTTGATGTACATGTAACTTATCCCATACCCTCCAATAATATAACTTAAGTAAACATCAGTCACATACTACATCTATAGGAATGGAATGCAGGTTGAAATAAATGGTACAGTATACGTTTACGTTGACACAAATAGGTATTTTGTTATCCATAAATCCACCAAGCAATAATAACATATCTTACGGCTAACAAAGATCATCTAAAACAGGGATATCCTCAAAGAATAAGCTACATATTATCATCAAGTGCAGACAAGTTTTCAAAAGTGAATATGTACATTACTCCTCCCACCGAGATCACTCGAACCAAAATATAATATCCATATTCATGACTTGCCGCACTTTCACATGACAACCTCCATTTCAGACATTTTTGTGTGCTAATCACTTCGGAGAAAGAGAGTTGGCACAAAGATGATACACAACTGGCATTACAGATGTTCGGTTTAGAATACCAAGTTTGATGGATTCTGCCCAAAAGGCTCCTGATGGGTTTCACATCCTGTTGTTCTGCGAACTGAACATCGAGGAGGTGGCCCCGCTTACGGCACTGGCTGCTGCATCCCTCGAGGCTTGTTGGACGCCCGGGTTGGTCACCACGCCCTTCGCGAACTCCTCCTGCGCTTTCTGGAAACTGGCACCGGTACCGCGGTATAACGCGTGCACCTGACAAATTATTTGGGGATGTGAAATGACGGACAAAACAGTTAAGTATTTTGTAATTGGACATTCTCAGTTATTCTTGAGATACAAATTTAAGGAAATGAGATTTACAGTGAATTATTTAATTTTTTTAAAGATTTTACTGTCACTACATTTAATTTTACTGAACTAAACATTTCAACTTATAATTTATGGTGCCTTACTGGATCTTAACAAAATGATTAATTCAATGTGCCTGTCATTATGGGTACAAATATTGCCAGTGTTCATGTGTTAGATGGGCAACAATAACTACAAGAGAAATGCAAATGGTTGTTTCTACAGCTGGTAAACTAGCGGTATTTTGAATCATTTTGAGCTTTTTAGCTCAGTCAGTGTTAATGAATATTCATATTATTTCATAACAATGTCATTCAGAGACAGATGTTTGAATTAAGGTAAAAACACTTTCAATAGATTGACTTTTACAGTTTTAATATCACTAATACAGCTTCTAGAATATAAATCAACGTGAGATATGAAATGTTGTTTTGAATTGAGAACTGGACTTACTTGTGTGAAGGGGTAAATTGTTTTATGATCACTACATATGAAGTTGTGGGGATGTTTTGATATATATATAAAATTGGATATGAAAAAAACTATGTATGTTTTGCTTGCACACAACATTTTTAATGTACATTCACGATGTAACACATGACACAATGTGTGAACTTGAATGGCAAAATGTGTTTTTGGTTTGAAGGGGAAGAAACTGACACACAAATGCTAACTTTGACATGATAATTGATTTTCAAAAGCGAACAAACAACAAATGGTAATGGTACAAATAGGCATAATTAATATTATTTATCAATGAATCCACTTGGATAAAGACATTTGCATTATATATGCAGTAAATTGGAAAATACACATTGACGGTTATTTGCTTTCAAGAAATGCAAATGCAGAAAGAGGCAAATAATAGCACTCATATAATAGTGCTGATATCTATGATGCAAGCAAATTACAGTAAAATTATTATTTTTTTTTCTCTCAAGAGCTCTCACAGTGGAAAGATATGACTTTTCAAAACCACTTTATGATTTAAGTGTTTTATAACCCCAAATTCTATCACGCTTATTTGACAAATTATGCAAGACCACTGCAACATAAATTTTTCTTTTGCTCTATGAAATATGATATGCCCAAACACTGGAAAGCATATGCATTTAGATATGCATTTTAACCTGAATGTAAGCAACCAGTTTGAGAAATTGATACATCAAACTTTGTCAGATGCAACTAGGATCCTCCCTCTCAAAAACACACATTTACACACATTGTGAATTATGGTATGCAATGAAAGTACAACCTTTTGCAGATAGATGATGTCGAGGACACAAAGTGTTGTGAAAAGGGCCCCCATGATAAGCATACATCCGGCCACTGCCTTCTTGGAGAGATCAGCGTTACCCATGAATGTCAGACCATTAACCCAGCCACTGTAAAGGTAGGGATGATGGCGGTCACACTTTTATATATATGTAGATACATGAGTGATTATGTTATTGGGATTTAATCAAGTGCACAATAGAAGAATTAGGGGGAGTAGAAGAGGAGGGGCAGGGGAGTGGGGGGAGAGGAGGGGGTGAGAAACAGAAGGGGAGGGGAGCAAGAGGGAGGAAAGCAAGAGGGGATGAGAGCAGGAGAGGGGAAGAGGGGTGAGCAGGAGGGAAGGGGAGGGGTGGGAGCAGGAGGGGTGGGGAGCAGGAGGGATAGGGAAGAAATGGAAGGGGGTATGAGGGGAAGGGGGCACAAGGGGAAGGAGGCAGGAGGGGAAGGAGGTAGGAGGGGAGGGGAGGGGAGGGGAGGGGAGCCAGAGGGGAGGAGCAGGAGGAGAGGGGCAGGAGGAGAGGGACAGGAGGGGAGGTGACAGAATGGGAGGTAACAGAAGGAGAGGGCAGAGGAGGGAGGGTAGAGGAAGAGGGGAGGGGGAGGGGGAGGGGGAAGGAGGGGAAAGGGGGGAGGGGGAAAGAGGGGAGGGAGCTGGAGGGGAGGGGAGGGAGCTGGAGGGGAGGAGAGTGGGCAGGAGGGGAGGGGAACAGGAGGGGAGGCGTTTAGTAGAAATGAGAAAAACAGAATGAAAGAAGTGAAAGCTTATTTATTGAAAGGACATAGTACATAAGGACTGTTTACATTGAATGCAGAGCATGGGTGAAGTTGACACTGACTGAAATACAAATATTAAAGATTAGCTATGGACGCAATCACTCATAATCCATGACTTCAGGCTTCCATGATCTGTGTGAAATATTATTATATGTCAACTGTATAAAGTTTGGAAGCTATGGAGTAAGAACAGGAAAAAAATCTGTGGGTGGCAATGGAATCAGTGGAACAAGTGAGGCACAGATAAACTCTGTTGGCCAGTCTGGAATTTTTGTCACCATTCCCATTGGATGCTGCTGAATGTAAGAGATAACAAGCCTGTCATCGAGGAGTAGCTGATACACAAATATGATATATGTACATGATTTGTCTAACAGTGGAATTCATAATTAACAATGACAATGACAATGACTGCATCTTCAATGAAACATCCCCGTTTGACATGATGGTGGGTGTGTCTGTGTGAGTGTAGAAACACCGTCGAGTATGGCTGCACATCTACATTGTAACCGACTGTTGAGGACTTCTACACAGATAAGGACATCCCCAGTCATTAACAGAAGACGTAAGCATGATGCATGAGATGGGGTTTGCTTCCAGTCTGTCCAGTTATCCTTCGGCACAAGTCAACTTTTTTTTTGTTCATTTCTCTAATTCAGGTTGTTGGAGTACTTGTCAGAATGTGATTTTTTTTTTTTTTAAAGCCACTGGCCAGGGTAGGAATTAATTTTTATTAGAGCCTTGGGGCTATTTTTCTACCACTGGGGCTACTTTTTTGTTGCACATCAGAATTTGAAGAACGCAATGAAAGATTGCCGATGTTTTAGCCGGTGCTTCATCCATAAAAGCAACCATTTAATTCATTTTTGTTTCAATGCCATAATAAAAAGAAAATGTGAAATTTTTCGTAGCAAATCTCAGGGCGATTCTGTAGGAAGTGGTTGCCCCAAAGAATCGGGTTTGGGGGATTTTAGGGGGCGATTTGGGCTTTGCCAAGGGCTAAATCGCCCGTCGCCCTGGGATATTTCCTACGCTGCCACTGGCCTGGCTAAACATTTACCACAGTTAAAAAAATGTGAGCTTCATAATCCTCCACGCTCAAAGTATCTTTGACAAGGTCTAATAATGAAGCCCTGAAAAAATTATATTTCAAAATGATGATTTAGTGCTTTAAAAACAGTGAAAATCTACGATAAATCAAATTGACCAGATTCACCTGCCCATTTCCTCCCAGAGATTTACTGTGTGCAGACCTAGGCTATTTTATCATCCACCGGAGTAGAAATTGTTTATTCACGCATACCTCGCCATTGGCAGCATAACTTTCCAAACTTTTGTATTCTAGGGTGTTTATTTGTCCATTCAAACACTACTATGTAGCTCACATATCAAAGTTTGACAATTTTTTAAATTGAAGCTCCACAATGTTAGCCTATCACTTTAACCAAATTCATGACTAGTTGGTGCTCCTTCCTGAATTACACCAATTGCTTTTTAATACAGCAACATGATGCATAGCAATTTCACAACAACAAATCAATTCATATTTCATACAATGTTTGTAAGACTGTAAGAAAATTAAAAAATGGAGTCAGGATAACTTGACTGTTGTAAAAATTATGAATATTGATGTTGATCAGGTTGGCAGGTTTCACAATGAGCTGATGGTATTGGTGGTGGTGGTGATTACAACTTGTAGATTTGAGATGAACCTATACACTGACACCATACAGCCAGCTGTGTGCAAATACAGAGATGAAGTCAATTGTATGGACTGGCAGTGATAACTTTAATCGTAATTTGTGACAGTCATGTTGCCAGGTTTAACAATCAACTGATGATACTGGTGGTGGTGGTGTATTTACACACACAGTCGTCTTTGCAAACATACATAAAGTCATCACACGGGTAGACTAGCAGTTGTAGCAATGATGATAATCAATCAATCAATGTCAACCAGGTGTAACAATCAACTGATGATGCTGGTGATGGTGGTGATAATAATACAACTTTTGAGATGAACGCACACGCACACGCACACGCACACGCACACACACACACAAACACACACACGCACACATACACGCACGCACACGTACACGCACGCACACACACACACACGTACACGCACGCACGCATACACACACACACACACACACACACACACAAACAAAAAAACAAACACACACACACACACACACATACACAACACACGCACACACACTGTCATCTTACACAATTATAGTAGTATAATTGTACAACTGTGGGTGGAATGGGCCTTGTATTCATGAAGTGCGGGATATACTTATACCTTCATGAGGTACAAAGCATCCAGGACAGCCAGTGTTCCGAAGAGGCAGCCGATTCCAACCATCAAACCTCCAATAGCCATTTGCGCATTGTCATTGGATTTACTAGCATGACCAATAAAAGCTAGTCCATTGATAATACCACTGAATTAAGGAAAAACAGGAAAATCCCAAATAAAAACTTGAATATATCACACACAGGAGCCAGAAGTTTCTACAGATCACTGGTGAATGATATTTGCCCACGCTTGTGAATCGCTGTCTGTAAATGACAACCAGGCAACTTTGGGCTGCCAAGCATTAGGTTCGTATATGATTCATCAATTAAATAATTAAACCTGTACGTTATTATGCAAATAAGTATGTACATGTAAGTAAATTAATAGATAAACAAACAAACAAACAAACAAACAATTAATTGTTGATACATTAGTTCCTTGTCACTTCTGTGTTCTCTTGTCTTGCCATGTCTACAAAAATGAAGGAAAAATATCAAAATTATACACACAAAAAACTACAAATGACTGCAAGGCAGGAAAAAATATCACATGTAAAATGTACAGTTGTGTCATTAAGTTGCTTTTAATATGAGAAGTGGCCAAAGATTGCCAGAAAGAAAGCATAAAATACTGAATAAATGGGAGTATTTCATGTAAAGATGCCTATCTCCTGCGAGCAAGCTTGATAGTTTCTGCCCTTTGTATTAGTTCTCGCAAAGAAGACCAGTATCATTCTGAAGTTTTGAAACAGAAAACTGAGAAAGGGGAGAGAAAGACGAACAGAAATAAAAACACTGCTGTTATCTGCATTACACACAGGCTGACACAGCACTTTACAATCACCCTGCATTTGCCGGTTAACTGCCAGACCATATTTAACATTTAATTCTTATAACCTTTAATAGGAAGATGTAAGTAGAGTTTAACTATTACCAGCAATGCACAGAGAAGAGGAATAAATAAACTTTCACATACAGGCACAGTGGAGCACTACAATTATCTCATCGTGCACATAGCATAAGACCGTTTGAAATTCAAATAAAAAGGTGGGATAATGATATGCAAATTGGGGTGCTCCTCTGCACCTGAATAGAAATGAGACGGAGAAAGAAAGAGAAACAACTCTACTCCGTAGTCATAAACAAACACCCTGTTTTGTCTGTTAACTGCAAAAATTGGACATATTTCTTTCTTCTTATGTGTGTGTGTGGTATGTGTGTGTGTATGTGTGTCTGTCTCTCTGTGTCTGTCTGTGTGTTTGTACCTTGGTAAGGTAGAGGAACATAATTATGGCCTTCAGGGCAAACAAAAGACCAATCACTATCATCATCACACCAATTGCTGTCGTGGTCATATCTCCGTTACCAGTACCTATGTAGGTTAAGCCATTCAAGACACCCCTGTGAAAAATAACGTCAAAACTGTCAGAGCTGAAAGGAAGGGTTCTTCTTGAGAAGAAAATCAGTGGTAACAATTATTTCTAGCTCTCTTTTTCACCTCATTCAAATTATCATATTCACAACAATCCCACCCATATTCTGTACTATACAACTGTTTAATTTATTATGTTCGTCAAGCCTTTGTTAATGTTCATTTGTAAATGTGCATTGTAAATTATGCCCTGTATTTAGTTGTAAAACATGTATCCCGGGCTCTGTGTTACCTGGTATTTGATGTGTTTGAATAAAAGGATTAAAAAAACACACACATACCAGGGTTGGCAATTTCCCGGGAAATACTGGGAAATACCTGGGAAATACTGGGAAATATTGGGAAATACGTGGGCGATACCTAGCAGTGTACTCTTGAAGTTGTACAAGGTCAATTAAAAAGGCCATTAATGCCCTTCATTTGGGCTCTTCTTACACAAATCCACCTTGAACTGATATATTTCAAATGAAAAGACTGTTAAAAACCTCTTTTCAACTTTGATAATTTGATTCATTGTTATTTTACATACTGTACAGAACTACACTGTACATGGGCAATCCATGGTCAGTCGCATTACACTTTTATGTGTCAAGTCTCAAACTTTGTGGTATCAGTCTTACAAGAATGAATCTTTCTGTCAAGTTTCCACATTGACTTTAACTTGACACCCAAAGCTTTAACATAACGCTATCAAAAACGTTGCAGGCGTTATACTGTCAACGCCACAACATGGTAAAAATCGGTTAGTCGTATTACACAAAAAGGACAAGGCAAAAAATCCACTTATTACAATTCACTATTTTTCTTAAACCAAAACACTTTTATCAGTTTTATTACTTGCACCACATGACCTTGACACAGAAGTCTCAAATAAGCTATTTAGATTTGGTAAGCAACTTAAAGTATCCTTTGCAGATAGAAAAATGCTGGTCAGTCGCATTACGGTCAGTCACATTACAGTTTGTCCGGTGTGACTCCGGAGAGTATTTCACCCAGGGTAATCAATTACATATCATTATTGCTTCAGAAATACAGAAATGTGTCCATCTTTTTCCCTTTAGCGAAAGTTTTGAGAAAAATTATTAACAAAAAACTTGTGTAATTCGCATTTTAGTGATTTTTTGGCCGCCAGTCCCACACATACAATTTAAATGATGGTTCAAGATCTTCAGGATATGAACGAAAATGAAAAATAATTTTTATTGAATTTGAAAGACTTTTATTATTTATGAACATCCATGACATTAGGTTAGTAAGCAGTCAAATCATTGACATAAGAGAGACATTTTAGTTTTTTGATAAATGTCCTCATTTGCTTGGAATTGCCCACATTATTCAGGTGTTACATGTAGCTTGTTTGTAGGGTGCGGCCCTCATCTTGCTGAATGTACAAAATCAATATCTATCTATGGGGTATGCTGTTTTAAGTGTTCTGGACTTATGGAACAATTCAGATATTTCCAGACTGAAATGATTGAAAACAATTTCTAATAAAAGCAGGTGATTTTAAGATTTTCCTATTTTTTGTATCGATTTGGCTGTGTAGAAAATTTGTCCAACCAATCAGAATGAGTTCCTAGTTCCCCACCATCAGTTAAGTTAGTTTTTTGTTGTATTTTGTGTTCAATCACACTTACTTAACAACAATCTCTACATTTTTGACTTATTATCCATCAAAAAATAACTTTTTTATAGTATTTCCCAGTATTTCCCATGTTTGTCAAAAATAGCAAGGCGGTATTTACCACCCGGTATTTACCAGCCAACCCTGACACATACAGTACTTCCTCTACCCCTGTGATCACCTCTTCTTGAACAACAACAATAACAAAACTATAACAACAATCACACACACACACTTATTCTGAAAATGAACAAGAATATGGTAGATTGGTTGAGGTTGAACACTACCACAGTTTCTCCCACACAAATACAATGAACTACATCAAGCTGAAATTGCAAAACAAAATACGGGTATGCAATCAGTTTTTGGTCTTGATTCTGTTTAAACAATGAAAGAAATGAATACTGGTTATCATTCAAATTCATAGTTATGACAATTCTTTTGATATTAATTCTGATGCATGCTGCTAAATATTACAATACAACTATAATATCCTGGTAAAACGATCAACAAGTGTAAATTTCAAATATTGTAATCAATCACTATTTGACAGGCAATCAATGTTCTGCAACTTCCAGCAATATGCAAATGAGTCCAACTTTACGTGGTCCCAGAGTATGTATGGCCAATGGTGTGCATTTTGACAATAGTAACTCATGAAACATTCAAGTACAAAGTTTGAACTCCTACTTTTTTTAATCTACATTCCCTTTTTTTTATACACAATTATCTCATCAACTGAAAAAAAAAATATACGTGTTAACAGACAATTGAGTATCCAGGTATAAAAACAACCCAAGTCCATTTTGGAAATCTGTCTTTATTGTCCCATATGAAATCAAAGATATCACCCCCAATTAACCAAATTTCTAGTACATAATTTATAGTGATAATACACTTGTGCTTGATTTCTTATGAGATGATAAAGACAGATTTCCAAAATGGACTTGGGTTGTTTTTACATTCAGATACTCAATTCTCTATTTGCTTAAGTTTCTTCAGTTCAACTGAAAATAAGAATATTTTCTTTTTTGGGGTAAAACATATGTTATAAAATGATAAATGTTCAAGACAGACAAGAGGGATACCTAAAGAAAATCCACCATTTTATTGGTCTTCAGTTGCTTTATCTTTCAAGATTGAAATCTGTGATGTGGGCTCAATAAAATCCATCCCTTATACAGTTACTAATTTCTACCTAAAAAAATGAGACGAGGATTTGCCACCCCAGTGACAATATCCTGTAATGCTAGGTTCACACTGCCGATCTGCCAACTCGATGAGGCCCGATCAAGCCAAGTTTTGGCCTTTTCGGTCCATTTCGGCCGGTAATCGGGGCTCAATCTACCATGATCGGCGCCCGTCTGCCTTGATCGACATCGTTCTGGTTACCTACTCGAACTTTTTGACCGCCAAAAACAATCGAGCAGGGAGCCAGAGCGTTGTCGATCACCCCGATCAAGGTAAATTGACCCCAATTACCTTGCCGAGCGAGACCGACCAGGCCCAATATTGGCCTGATCGGGCCTGATCGAGATGACAGATCGGCAGTGTGAACCTAGCATAAGGTGTAAGCACTATCTTTCAGAGTATGTATATTTCAGATGCATCACCAATATGTTATTGCAAATATAAGTCAAAGAACAGAAAAGAAACAAGATATCAATAACTTACACTGTTCCAAACTGGTCGACGCCTATTGCTTGTACAATGGTGCAAAGAAATTGGAAGAAGAATATGAAGAAAAACACGAAAAAGTTGAACGAGCTGTCACTCCTGTGAAAGAGAAGAGAGAATCAAACACAATTCATTTTTACTAACATGTATTGATTGATTGATTCATTTATTTCTCATCTCAAAATTTAATGGGTCTACTGGTTTATGATGACATACAAATTTCATTAAATTCCAACTGACCCCAAGATTTATTGATGGTGCTACAAATATGGGACGAAGCTAAAAACATATATGATTCCTTTGTTGAGATTTTGCAGTATTATAATGAGTTACCTGCAGTAAACTGACTGCATATGACAGAAAGTGATCTGACCTTTGATCTTTGACCTTGGCCCTGAAATTATGTCAGTCCATCAGTAGATGGTGATTAACAGTTGAGCCAAGATTCATGACAGTACATGATTCCTTTCCTAGAGTTATTGCAGTAAATGCATTACCCACAGAATATTGTCTGCATATTACACAGTGAACTTTGACCTTTTGTCCCCAAATTTAATCAGTCAGACAAACAGATGGACAGACAACCAATGCCTTCACAATGCACTCAATGCTATTCTGTAAGTCTAGAGGAAGATCATTTCCTGTTCGCATCAACATATTGCATTGATAGGAACAGGACAATGACCCTTAAAGAGAACACATAGTACTGGTTGATGATGGAAAATCTTTCATCAAAATGTCACATTTCATTAGTTTCCAGGTGAGAGTAAAATACATTTGGATTATAATGTGGGACTAATTCACTTCATATGCAATAAAAAGTTGAGGGATTGGCAGTTTGAATACCCAACTGAGTCAACTCAGTTGCTGCAGTGTGAATGGCATAGTCCCACATATTGATTTCTGTGTTAGTACTTTGTCAGCAGTGGGGATTTGTGTAGCAGATTTGTCAAAAACGAAGTGTTCTGTTTGTTTCAACTACTCTCTCCATACTACAGTGACATTTTTAGAATACCATCTGTTCACAGAAGGTTTGAAAGCAGCTGATATCAAAATGATGTTGACCTGCAAGTAATCATCCAGTACTGTGTATTCTCCTTAAATTGTCTCTTCAAAAATTTTGTTGGTTATTGTGACAGATGCTCCCCTTATCAGTGACTGTAATCACCATTCATGGATGTTGTGGTGTTTGCACTGTGGACCTAAATCTGCGTACCCAACATTTTACACAGAGGAAATACAGGCAATTCAATAAAAAGTTACCAAATGATATTTCTCATATAATTATGCATGTCTGAGAAATAACATTGAACGATAATTGTACACAAAAACTCACTTTTACTATGTTTTTGAAGACAATTTTGTCAATGTGCTCAACTTGGTCGCGTAAAAACGGTGTCCTAAATCTGTAAAAATGTGCATTGGCTACCAGTGCATCAACAAATTTCAAATTTCGGGAAACTGCATACATATTTTTCAAAAAAAGTGACAAATCATGAATGATTATTTCATTTACTATACATCTGCACCAATTAAATGATGATTTGAGCGTGAATTTTAGATTTTTTAGCATGCAGCTTTCAGACGCATGTAGATTTAGGGCACTTGATCATACATGAACTCATAATTCACTATAAGAAAAATCTTGCATTTCAAGTCAATGATTGACTTGAATGATGAATATTTAACACATGAACAATTACTGCACAAACATGAAATGAATCAAAATGCAAAGTAGTAATTAGTATATGATGTATGCTTCTTTTCTGTAACAGATGATTTAAGCTTGTTAATTTTATGAGTTCTTGGGATGGATTGTAGGGCAATGACAGATTATTTTGACATGGAAAAGCACAGGCTGGTATTTTCGCAATTGTTATCACTTTAATTTGTTTGGTACATTAAAGTAATCATTGGGGGTTTTAACCACCGCACTGGAACCTATGCACTAAAGGCTTGGGAGGACTGTATATTGTCCAAGCCGGGTGTCATCTCGCTTAGTTCTTCACAATGCGTTTTCGCACAGCAGTAAATTATAGCATGTATGGGTGGGTAATTCTGATAAAGCTGTCTATGCCGAAAGGACTTACCAACATGGCGGATTGTGCATGTGCGGTGGAGACACTGTGGTCTGTGTTACAGGAATAGCCAGAAGCCTTCTACTTTGTAGGTTCCAGTTCAATGGTTTTTAACCCAAAGATTATCAAAACTTAAATCAGCGAGTTTCAAAATGATGGAATGGTGGAAGAACTGACAAATAATAGTGAGTTGTACTTTATTCATAGGCCAAATAGATTGCTGGCATATCCTCACAATAAAAACCAAGGCGATGTGTCTAACCCCTGGTAGACATTGAGGGTATATATTAACACTTGACCTACATATGTGACCTTTAACCCTGAAATAACATTGAGGTCCCTGTACGGCATCTACCATCCAATTTTTTTTTTTTTTTACAAATGGCTTACAGTTTTAAAATTACTAATCCCGGTAGAAACTACCAGATAAATTTTAACATTTGACCTCAAGTCGCAAAACTAGTTTTTGCATAAATGAGTGAAAAAGTTGAATTGGGTTGAAAAAGTCAATTTTAGATTTGGCGATGTTTCTGCAAGGTCGTACATTTATCTATCACCTCTCCAAACTTGGGAGCGAGAAATGATTACAAAGATAGACTTTTCTTAAAATAAACTCTTCTCTCAGGAGTTAAACAAATTTGTCGGAGACACTACACCACATGTTACAAATCCATGCTGTCAAATGACCTAAACGTTATCTAGTGTCAGACAATAAAACTCGGTTGAATAAAAGTAGGGACAGTGATTTTCCGCAATAACGGAAAACGGACGGAATTTCCGGAAATCACAACTTGAAACGAAAAATCAGTTTTCAAACGGAAAATCACGGAATATCTCTTTTTCCTCCAAATTTTTACTTTTTGAAAGGAAAAAACACGAAACTCAGAACAAAAATTAGAAAAAGTTGACACAAAAACACAGAAACAGTGAGAAATATTTGGAAACGGAAAAGGCCTTTTCTTGAAACGGAAAATCACTGTCCCTATAAAAGGATGGAGTAATGTGAAGTAATTGTGCAATTTTTCAGCACGGTTCCCTAGCAGCTTAGTATTTGCTATGGAATTTTGATTCTACATTTAATGCCCGACACAGTCATTTCCCCCTTTTCCTAATAATGGCTTATGTGATGGTCCACACTTTTGAGCAGTCTTTTAAAGAGGTTTGCATTATTCATCCAAAAGATAATATACACAATTTCAAAGAGCTCTTATAGTCTCTACTTTAAGACTGAAGGAAAAACACGATATCTTTTTTTTTCCAAGTTATTAATTGTTCTGTAGCCACAAGTCACCAAAAGACTCGAGTTTTAATTTAGCACTTGGTGTACCAATGGAAACACCAAGTCTCCGGACACTTTGCAACAGACATTCTGAGTGTGGCACTGAATGTGATATAGGTGAAAAGAAGACAACACTATGCTGTCATACCTGAATGCTTTGTACATTGGTCGATACCAACAGATGAATGAGAACGGTGTGTGCAAAACAAAAAAGAGGATTGCCAAGCCGAAACAGAGTCCGCTGGAGCCTCCATCGCTGCCAGCTATGAGGTACGCCAACGCCACAAACACGTTGATGAACAGTAAGAGCACGTATACTGCGAACGGCAAAGGTGAAATGCGGCCACGTTGAAATGATCATCAATGAGAGACATGAATTAAATTATTATGGAGGAAAGGAGAGGGGCAGGGAGGTGATTACTTTGCATGTAAGCTAAGGAAAAATCCTTAAATTAACGTGAATCTCATACATACCATCATGGGGTTTTGAATAATATGTTCAGAACGGATGGCTGAAAATGATGGTCACGTATGTGACATTTTGAATCATAATTTACAGAGTGGATTTGGCACAGTACAAGTCATATGTATTATCATTTACAAATGAAATTTAGCAAATGGCATTTTTTTAAAGGATCTGAATGAAAATGTCCATCACATAAGTGACATTCTGATGCATAATTTTCAGAATTTCTCTTTATTAAACATAACTTGCTTCTGCAGATGTAATTTCTTTTTAGATTTGATAGCATACATGTAAGTTAGGGGAATAATCCTTATACTAGCCCAAATCCCATACATACCATCACATATTTTTTGTTTTTGTTTTGTTTTGGATGGGGAAGATGTTGAATAATAATATGTTGAGGATAGATGACTGAAAATGACGGTCACAAATGTGACATTTTGAATAATAATTTTTAGAATATCAGTTTTTTATTTCAAGAATTAAATTTGGAAATGGCATTTTGTAATGTAATTGAATGAAAATGTCTGTCACGTAAGTGATATTCTGATGCATAATTTTCAGAATTTCTCTTTAATAGAACTTGCTTCTGCAGATGTAATTTCTTTTTCAGATTTGACAGCATACATGCTGTGATCAGGTGGTTTTTATGAGACAGTGTTAAATCATGTATTCTTTGACATTACATTTAATGTAAATTGATTGTTATGATTGTGAGTATGCAACATAATGCTCTTTGTAACAGAGATGAGCGGGATTACGATGGTGTTGTCTTGCTGCTGTTAGCAAAGTTTGGGAGTTTCACAGGAAAGTGAACGAAGGTTATAGGTCATCATCGCAATAACAGACCCGAACCTGCAATTTTAAATGGACAAAAATGAAATGAATGTATGATTAGCTTGAACAATCACAGTGAGAACAAAAAACAAAAATCATAGCTGCAGTAAGCATGCTTGCAAATGACGGCTCGGAATGCATATCATGGGGTGGAGATGATAATCTGGTCGCAGTTTTACCAGACCAGACGAAGACACCTATTTTGCCAGGGTTGCCATGGCAACACCGCTTACCTAAATGCTTTGTACAATGGCCTGTACCAGCATACAAAAGAACAGGGAGTAGAGATAAATAAGAATACAAGTCCGATGCCGAAACAAACACCGGCGCGCGAGCCACCTCCAACACTCAGGTATATCAGTCCAAAGATGATATTCAGGAAGAGTAACACAGCGTAGACTGCGAGAAAACAAAATCAAGTAAAAAGTCAGCCCAGACTTCCTGACATTATCATGAAAACTAAATTTCTTGATTGTTTTTCCCTCAGTTTTTCCTTGATAGAGTTTCAAAATTCTAAGATTATCCCAGGAGACATGCTAAATAGCCAAAAAGTCCAAGTATCCAGTAGATTCACGATTTAGACTTGAGACAACATATAAAAGTTTAATACTACTTTCTGTTTCAGTACATTGAATTCCTGAATTTTCCCTGATATTACAGATTGTTCTCAAATTCCCTGCATTTTTCTTGATATCACAGATTTTTCTTAAATTCCCTGAAGTTTTGCAGAAATTACAGATGTTTCTCAAATTCGCTGACTCTTCCCTGATATTAGAAATTTTACTCAACTTCCCTGATGTTTTCCAGACTGCCAAAAAGAAAAGGAACTTCATTTACATATTTTCCCTGCTTCATGGAAAGCTCCCAATCTTGCAGTCTGTGTTCTTCACAAAGAGAAAAATAATTACAGGATCGCTGTTAACACACACAAAAAGGTCAAAAGATTTCATATCATTTTCCCCAGATATTGGAGATTTTTCTCAAATTCTCTGACTTTTTCCTGACTGGGGAAAAAAACGAATCTGATTTCCAGGTTTTCCCCGATTGCCGGGAGGGTTGGCAACCCTGCAGTCTACGTTCTTCACAAAAAGAATGATCAGTTGTACAGGAGTGCTGTTAACACATAAACAAGAGCCCCGGGGGGC
>JZLH01S0079997.1:8847-29218 GCA_001188425.1 Eucidaris tribuloides | reverse complement strand
CTGGTGTGACAGTTAGTGATATATTATTATGTATTATTATTTATTAATTATTACTTTAACTGCGCTTTTCATAGGCCCGAAAGCGCGTACATTGTATAGCAAATATACTAATCATTAAACTACAACTCGGCTAAAAAGAGATGGGTTCTTCAATGGCCTTTTGAAAATAGGTATTGATGGAGACGTCTTATTGTAAGTTGGTCAATCCATTCCAGTATATTTGAAGCTGACACAAGTAAATGTTCTATCACGGCTAATGTGGCGAGTAATCCACATTCAACTCTTTGTTCTCGAAGCATTTTCAGGTGCTCCAATAAATAGGTCACTACCCTTTAGTATGTTTTGGTTTTGTTTTTTATGTGTGTACATGTACATGTAGAACAATGTGATTTGGCATGTTGTACTTACATTCTTGAAGACAGCGTAGGGATTTGTCACATCAGAAAAGGGTATCATAATGAAATCAGCTCAAATCGTTCACAATGTGAAGATTAGTATAAAATCTGTCATAGAACCTTTGGGTAGAATACGTAGTTTTGGTGAAAATCTGGACAATTAAACTTCAAAATTTATAGTGACGTCGATGTGCACAAGGGCCATTCCAAATTGTCCGATCAGCCGTTAGCCGAAGGTCGCGTGGAGTTTAGCCATTTTAACCAATGAGTGTGCTCCGCTGGTCTTCGCGACTGGGGTACAGCATAACCACGATTTGCAATTTGAGGCAAAATTTACAACTCACAGAAGAACAACATTCTGGTAAAATGTCGTTAATAGTTTCTGCTCATAAAACAACAAATTCATGACGTATGCATCTCAAACTTTCAACACACCATTTTGTAATAAAACTAAACTACCGTTTAGAATTAAATAATGAAGGGAGTAATGATGTGCAAATCCCTGACACAATCTTTAAGAAACAAGAAAATAATCAAAATATGTATTTTTATTTCAATTTTAATTTTTATACATTATTGAATCACACAGATTTAATCAAAGTATTTACAAGTAATCAACAAAACTGTAGCTTAAGGATGTACACAAGACCTAACTTTTCAAACTTCACCTATAAAAAGACATAACACTGAGGTTGCTGTCACCAAAACGACGGGCAGCTAATTTTCCACATACACTTCTACAGGCCAATTTGAAATGTAATCCAGTAAGAAATGTAGAAGGTAGAGCACAAATAAGACATGAGACGCGGTGGAGTAATGCTGGCTGAATTTAAGTATCATCCACAGGCTTTGTTGTCTTGGAGTCCAGAAAGTTAATAAATACCGAAGGGAAAAACACATTTTTAATCAATGTGCATATATACAGGTGGCAATGGATAAATGAAACAAACAAATATATCCATGTCTCAAAGATTTGATTTACAAAAACAAAAAACTATTTAATGACTAACATGATTCATATACTGGATGCACTGCATGCAATTTTCTACTATTTTTCTAAGTTTTAAATATTAACATGAAATATGGTACATTCATTTCATAAGCAAGCTGCTAAATTATTTAGCCAAAAATAGATACAATTTTGTACATGTTCAGTAGGTCAAGAATATCACTCATCATTATATTACAATGCTATTCCGCCGAGTGATCAGTTTGTGTTCTGCGAACACAATATCACGGTTAAATATTAATCTAATGCTAAATACCAGTAAATATCCTAAGCGGTGTTGATTACACTCGAGCCCTAGCCAGGCACCATCCGCAGCTCAGGGTTAATCTATAAAAAATATATTTTTTTGCTTGGTAATGAGGAAGACACCACCCCCACTAACCCCTCCCCTCCACACGCAAACACTTACCAGCAACAAGGGTGGAAAGTCCAGTGTAATTGACACGCTAATATGAAAGTGAGCACATCAAGAACTCCCAGCAATTGCCATAAACTGCACGTATTAATCGGCACCGTTGAACACCATAGTGGAGTTAGTGGCTTGCACACAAATGTGTACTACACAATACATTATCAGTACAAAGACACAAGGTTATACTATGTTTTGAGTGTCTAGTTCAGCTGGTGTAAGGTGATGTGCCGATATACAAAGTCAACCGTTAGCAGATAGTTCATAAAAGGGTGCACCATTGTATGTGCAGGCCAGGGCATTGTCCCCGGATAAGTTAACAACGTTTTGGTGGGCAAGAGATCGAAAAATGGGGCTCCAGGATGGCTCATTTTCACAACACCTCCTGGGCTACCCAACAGCCCGAACGGTGGGCAACACCAATGATGAATCGATCCACTCAACTTCAAACCTCCAATTTGGGACAGTCCGACGTGGCTGATGATGTGTAAAGGCTACCAGAGAACTTGCTACTGCCCTCACGGGTAGAGGCAGCCGTTGTTTTTAGTTGCACTAAGTAAATGAGCTCCCTTATTTTCACTATAATATAAACAGTTGACGAAAAAATGTTTTTGACGTCTGTAGTCTAAACAAATTTGATTTCTAAAAAATATTACTCAGATCTCTAATAAAACACAAATAAGCATGCAAAAGCAGAATACACATGCAGAATTCAGCCATTCAGACCCCCATACTTTGGAAATGGAGTAGACCAGTTGAAACGACAGATCATCAATTAATGAACTGCATGTACTAGATCTCAAAAATACTTTATATTTGTAAACATAAATTAGTTTATATTTTAAGGGAAAATGTAAAAAAGTTGATTTGGGGAGCATATCAAAGTGTCATGCAAATTAATTTGTATCAATAACAACTGGGTCTTGCAACTTCATATGTAAGAAAATTTAAAAATTCAAATTTATCCACAATTTAAACTAATATTTGAAATTAAACTTCTAACAATCGTTTTTTTAGATGATATCTTTGCATCATTCACTTCTTTATAATAAATTCATTTGTGTGTGTGTGTGTGTGATTGAGTGTTGAGTGTGTGTGTGTGTGCTGTGTGTGTGTGTGTGTGTTGTGTGTGTGTGTGTGTGTGTGTGTGTGTGGTGTGTGGTGTGTAGTGAGTGTGTGTGTGGTGTGGTGTGTGTGTGTGTGGTGTGTGTGTGTGTGGTGTGTGTGGTGTGTGTGTGTGTGTGTGTGTGTGTTTGTGTGTGTGTGTGTGTTGTGTGTGTGTGGTGTGTGTGTGTGTGTGTTGTGTGTGTGTGTGTGTGTGTGTGTCTTAAGTATGTTCCTCTTTGTGCTCGAGTTAATGTGAATTAATACAAAGATGTAGAATTAAGGTGGCATGATTTTAGGAAAAACATATCAGATCAGACACTATGGCCTTCATAAATGATAAATCCTGGCACACTCTAACTGCAGTCGTAGACCTGCCACGTATCCAAGTGCTATTTATAAGTGACAAATTGGCAGTAGAGCAACCAAATCAGTGTTACAATATGAAAGTGTACTTGAAATCAAAGAAAGTGCCACGTGAAAATGTGTGTTGTGTGTGTGTGTGTGGTGTGTGTGTGTGTGTGTGTGTGGTGTGTGTGTGTGTGTGTTGTTGTTGTGTTGTGTGTTGTGAGCATATGTGTGTGTGGTGTCTGTGTGTGGTGGTGTGTGTGTGTGTGTTGTGTGTGTGTGTGTGTGTGTGTGTGTGTGTGTGTGTGCATGTGTGTGTGAGTGTGTGTGTGTGTGTGTGTGTAATGTATGCGTAAACAGCTGAAATCCTTTTGAAATATCCGAAAGCAGTGAATACATACAGTACGTACTGTACAGAAATATATGACGTAAAATAACAGGGCCGAGTTCTCAACATGCTGATTTAGTCTGCTGTGATGAGGTCTCGAATGGACAAATGGCATTGCAAAAATATGTTAATTCCATTGGACAGTTTTTCTATAACACACGTATTCAGAAACCTGTAATGGTTTTCGCTATTTAGTTCTGGACCAGTTAAATTAAGAAAACATAAATTTATAGGAGAGGTTACATTGTGACAACTACATTTGCATGATTCATTTATTCGCTATATTGAATTATGCTGAATTTGTGCGCATTGGGGTCTCAATATGGATATGAATTTTAAAAATAAAATATGTAATTACATTTTTTTGTACAAATTCGACAGGGCCCACAGTTTTCGAAACCAATTATGAGCAATATCAAAGGACATTATTCTTCTTGTAGTTCATGTATTTGTGATTAATAAAGTCAACATTCACTTGATATAGGAGTGAGGTCTGTTGTACATTTATTTCTCAATTGTATTTTGTAATGGCTTGCATTTTTCAGTCTGGCTATTGTATGGGTATACTCTATCTGTATATTGTATGTCATATAATTTAAACTTCCATGTAGCTTATTCTGGCCTATGTCACTTTTGTTTGTCTAGCTCTGTCAATTACATTCCAGCGATGCATGACAATATTATAACGTGGAAAAAAAATGATCCATCTCTCTCAATGGAGGGTTTAATTTGACTCTGAAATACATTATTTGGTGAACTTACTGAAGCTAGGAACTTGTAACTATGTACTTGTACCTGTAGTGACTTACAATTTTATGACACATGCCAAAAGCTCTCAGTGTACACTCTTGAGAGCAAGTAATTGATTACACATCAAGTTAAACTTGTTTACTTAAAACTTACAAAATGGTTTAATGTGTTGATATGGCCTTGTTTTTTGTCTAGCTCTTTCCTACATTCCCATTCAAGATTTCATATTGCTTAAAAAAACACAACAATCTTCTGATTAATACTGTCTATTATTATTTTATAATTATAGAAATCTTATGCGACATACTTGAGGAATATTTGAATGGAGGATTGCCAGGAATAATTTATTTGATAGAAGTGTTTAAAATGATTTTTTTAAAGGGCTTCCCACTGTTCACAGAGATTCATGCTATATTGATATTTGTGGTATAACTCATTGGAGAAGTTGCTGGTGATCTTTTCGATTAATCAAATCTTGAAGATCAGTCATAGCAATCGGTTGATCCATAGCAAATTGGACCAGTCAAAAAGTTTCTATGATCCCCATGATTAATCTGTCTCGTGATCATCACATCAGATCGTGAACAATGCGTAAAGATCGCATTTATCGTGTTCTAAATCGTGGTGATCGGATAACCTTGGACAAGGGCAACACGTCACCAGCCACATACACTGTACATGTATATCGAACAGATTGAATTGATTCATTCCAGGGATCTAACTTGAAGAGTTCACATCTAGCAAATTTTTAGAGCCTTGAAAGCCATCCAGGGGTATCGAAACATGAAATAAATAAGAAGATATACAAAAATTCAACAATCGGGGGGGGGGGGGGGGGGAGGTGGTGTCCCGATATTTCCCATAGGATAATGTCATGGACCGATAGATGATCTCCTTTAATTTTTAAGAAAAAAGAATTCCCCTTTTTTTTTTTTAAAAAATTTAAAAAAAAAATTTGTCCACTATAAACATTTACTCAGTTGGTTTTGATGTGTTTGTTGATGTCTGGGGTGACAATAAATACTCTGTGAAAGACTTGACAAAAAATTTGTCTGATGACGAACAATATGGTATACTTGGCTTGAAATGCTGGTTAATACTATGCAGTAGAGATAATTAAATGTAATCATATAATTATCCAATTTCCCACTTTGAATCAATGCTTGATTTGAAGGGAATTTTAAAAACTTATGTTTAACAATAAATCCACTGACAATTCCTATGAATTGTCCATTAGCTGTGGAAACCTTCATACCCATAAAACGTGAGATTTCATGGCCATATATGCCCTGTTGATTTCACATCATAACTATACTGCTGGTGCTGACTTGCGCTCTGGCTGTGAGGATCAACAAGCCATCTTGTAGCAGCAACAGAGCAATGACAAGGCTCAGCTGATGCAATGATACTGCACAATCGTTCTGCTGGAAATGGGAATGATAGCACTATACCAATGCATGGCACTACAACCAGTTCTGATTATGGCACTGAAAGACACTGGAGTCAGAATGGAGGGGGGGGGAGAGGGAGGGAGCGAAGCGGGGGGGGAGGGGACATGTCCCGGCGGGATCAGCCAAACATAAGCTGTAACACATGCCATGACCAATTATTTGCCAACACCCCTAAACAAGTTGTTCTTGTGTGCAAAATACCCCCTAAACAAGTTTTCCAGCGTACTTCATTTACACATTTTGGCCTCCTAAACACGATCCGTTTTCCTGCGTTGTTTCCGCAGGTCGGTACACATCGTTCGAACCGGAATAACACTTGTTCAGAAATGAGGAAGGAAAAGCTTGGCAAAATATACATACCCTATAATACGTTACCAAAAAAAAGCTTGGGGAATAATACCATTTGACCAGTCTTTCATAAACCACCATTTCATTAAAATCCGAGGTTTTGATAGCCCTTTAACGCGTAACACGCGCCCCTGCGTCTAAAACTGAAAAACACCCCTTAAATGCGTTTTTTTGGTCACGCATAGTGTACACATTATATTGTTGCCCCCCCGGGGGACATGGCCCCCAAATGAAATATAATCATGGTACAGAAGAGGCTTATATTAATAAATTTGTGTGTGTAACGGTACACTCGTGTTCTAAACGCCCCTCCGCCCCCCCCCCAAAAAAAATAAATAAATAAATAAAATAAAAAAATAAAAAAATTAATAAATAAAAATACATTAATAATAAACGAATGAATAAATAAATAGATAAAGTAAATAATAAATAATAAATAATAAATAAATAAATTAATTATTAATTAATTAAAATCAATAAAATACATAGAAAATAATAAAATGAATAAATAATATGATTTGGCTCATTTATCTTTTGCCCCAAAATTATGACTCACGTGCCACTGCTGATAATACTGGAAAGTACACTTCATGTAGATTTGTATCAGAGACCATGATTACGTATAACTAGGGGATTTTAGAGCAAGGTTCACCCATGACATCATTGGTTTTAATAAAGCAGAAAAATGAGAGAATACACACCTTAATGAATGTTTTGGCGAAAATCCACCAAAGAATAACAGAGTCATGAAGGTTCAAAGTTTTAATTTGTAGCGTCACATGCGAGCAGCTCCTTATGTCATGTAAATAAATTCGCATTTTACCTGAGCATTTTTAATATATATTCAGAATACATTCATTTCCATACAAGCTTCTTGTGAAAAAACCATTCAATATCATGAACCCATTAAAAAATGGCAATTTAATGAAAATTTATGGTGCTCGTAAATGACGTACATGTACATGACATAATAAGGGAGCTGCTTCGAGCGACGTCACAAAATAAAAACTTTAAATCATCATAAGCTCTGTATTCTTTGTGATTATTCATCCAAAACTTTCACTAATAGCGTTTCTCGTTATTCTGCTTTTATTAAAACCAACTTGACGTTCAGGTGAACCTTGCCTTAAAATGGCGCGTTTCCTACTGTCAGTATTTAAAACCAACATTAGTGAATCACACATCAATGGCAGTGCCCAGGAATCAAAATAAAACAACAACTCAATGACACCAAAAATGCTGGATGTTATTTCCAACAAAGCATCAGGTAGCGAATAATTTTTTACTTCACCAGGAAAATAGCAGAAAGGTATTATATGATGCCTGTCTTCCCAGACAGATAAATGATAATGCTTAACATTTTTTTTATGAAAGTACAGTTGTAATGTTGTTGGTGAGCACATACCCCCCCCCCAACCCCCCCCCACCTGTCCAGTGCTGGGAGGTAATCTTAGTGTGGTTGTTGCTGTCTGGCAAGGACACTGTAGCTACATAATTGTCAAGAGACAGTGATGGAACTAACAAAACACTAGCATGTGTGTTTGGTTTATTAAACTTTATTTCACCTAGAATTGAATGCTTCGTATCTTTAATCTTACCTGCAATTCACAGCTAATATGGTCAGTCAAGAACCATTCTGAAAACGCACAAATTCGGGATATCACATCTACTACTACATTTCAGATGCCTAACAGGACTGAGGAGGTAAACAAGTTGACATGAACACCACATTGTTAGTACATTATTAGAACAATTGTACACATACATTGTACATCGCTCAGAAATGCACCTAAGAGCAAGACCCCACATAGAATCAATCAGCACTGGACACATACATTGATTGATATTGATATACACAGCACTTCCTAGAACTCCTCCTCCAGGGTCAAAGGAAACAGCTGTCAAATGATGACACGCACAAAGACAATGTACATTCCTCCTAATGATTTGTACTCCGTGCCAAGACTGTGGCACTGTGGCCATCCTACCGTTGGTATGTAATGATCACATAGTATAATAATTCTGGTTATTGTGTGAACCAAACCTGATTGCAATGTACACAATATATTGGATACCATACAACAGGCCACTGTACATACTGTACGAAATAAAAGTTTCAGTTTGATTTTGATTTTTTTATTTAATTTATTATTTATTTTTTTTTATTATGTATTATTATTTCATTTTTTATTTATTTTATTTATTTTTTTTTATATTATTTTTTATTTTTTTATTTATTTTTTATTTATTTATTTTGTATTTATTTTATTTATTTTATTTATTTATTTTTTTTTTGGGGGGGGGGTCTCCGTATCATTCTGTCACTGAAGGACTTACTCTGAACCCATTTTCTTCTTAACAATTCATCCAAATCTTTACAATCAGCATATACATGACTCTGAACCTGATAGAAATAATAAATCAAATTGAAATTCATTTGGTCTACAAATACATAAGTTGTTGAAAGAAAGAACTACTTTCAATAAACACAATGGGACTAACAAAAGGAATGGCAATTGCTTATCATATACAGTAAATTGTAAAAGACAATAATTTCATGAAATAAAGACTGCTGCCCCAAGGCCTATTCACAACTATATTGAGATTGATGATTTACATGTTACATAATGAATTGTTACATCATAAATGTCAATGAATTAGAAATCCTCAAGAGCTAGTTGGTGGGAAAAAGAACATAACATAGTATACTTTATTTAGCTTTCATGAGCTATTCCTGAAATATTGCACATTGTGACAGACAAAATAAAAACAATTCCTTCTGGCTATCAATGGGTGATTGTTGGAATCGATGGCATTACTTTGGCATGAATCTACAATAAGTATACAAATTCCACAAATAAACAGGTACATGTAATTCAAAATTGTTCTCCCTACAAGGGAAAATGTACAAATAGGCCAATAAAAACAATTCAGAAGAATATTAAATATAATCTCTTCTGTGATATTAATTCCTGTATACAATTTCCCTGTCACCTCTAAATAATTTGTTTAATTGCTTGTTAAATTCGTTTGTTTGTGTTTGTTTACTCTGTTGGGTTGTTTACTTTCTTATTCCTATATGTGCATCTCATGAAGAGGCATTTACAAGTACAAAGCAATTCAGGTCAATATTGTCATGACCAGCAAACCAATTACAGATCGACAGTCGACACTGGTAATTCCAAATTTTGTTCTTGAATCCAAATGCATGGGGAAGTATATATGCACAAATAGGTCATAAAACTGTACAACTTAATTGACCATGTCCCAAAATTAACCTGAAGATAGCAAATGTTATTTTTTTATTACATACTGAAACAAGGAAGGTCTAATTAGCAAGAATTTTAATATAAAACACCTGTGGTACTTGACAGCGTATAACTTGACATGTCCTAGAAATATATGTAGTACTGTAGCCTGGTGTTGAATGCTAAATTACTCCAAAGTTCCATACCTAAAAAAGAGTAATAATAGCTGACTTTGAGGCCATTAGGCCACATCATCACACAGATTTGTTATAAATAAAATAAACGAGGTTGCAATTTAAATCTGTGGTGATTTAAAAAAAAAAAGTCCAGTGATTTAAAGAAATGAATTGATTTATTGATTTAAATTCATGATCTTAAATCGTGATTCTAAATCACCTTTCAAAAAAAATTGTGATTTGTTTTTTCCCAAACCTGAGAAGTAAATGCACAGTGTACATGTACATATTCCATATTTTTACCCCCCTCGCAAGCCGATCAATACTTCAAAGTTACAAGGTCAGTGTTCTCTCAGAAGCATTTCTGACGTCAATGACTCTACTACTACACTTGTACAAAGGCCCAATAGCCTTTGGCTCTCACACTTGCGTGGTTTTGTGTGTGTGTGTGTGTTGTGTGGGGGGGGGGGGGGCGTTTGGGACACAAGAGTGTATGTGTGTGGTGTGTGTGTGTGTGATGGTGTGCGTGTGTGTGTGTGTGTTTTGTGCTGTGTATGTTTGTGCTTGTGTGTGCTTGTGTGTATGTGTGTGTATGTGGTGTATGTGTGTTTTGTGCTGTGTGTGTGTGTGTGTGTGTGTGCGTGTGTGTGGCTGTGTGTGTGTGTTGGGTGTGTGTGTGTGTGTGTGTGTGTGTAAGGTGTGGGTATGCAATATTCCATGGGTAGTATATTCTATGTATATGTGTATGTATGTGTCCATTGGGGCATATCGCACTGTGTCTGCCTGCAATCTGTCGGTGTGTCTGTTTGTGGTCTGATAAATTACAAGAAAGAAACTCATAGAGTATTAGTGTATCATTACCTATTATATGTACAGATTTCACCAGCTCTCCAAAAATATATAAATATATATTTTTTTGGGGGGGGGGGGGTGGGAAACAAATTCAGAGTAATTCATCAAAATTTCGTCACATTTAACAGTAACATAGGCAACCGCTTACACAGTCAATCTGCCACAACAATACCATACGAATAACCATTGTTCCAGACACTGCCAGAAAGGACTTGTGATTCATTCAATTCGTGCATGAATGGAATCTGCTTCCATAATTTGTTTGACAATAGAACAAATTGATTCAAATCACATGTCTGTAGATTCTCATACCTACAACAATAGTACTGAGCTCACCCTGTGTACCATTATGGACGTACATGAACTTGGTGCAACGTGCATATTCCAATAGCAACTAAATGATCTTCACCATGTGTACTGCATGTTTTTACCGTAGAACTCTCATGGCATGATGTACCTTAGAGTTAGCAATTGTGACTGTTGACATTTAAGTCATGAAATATCTGCAAATGAATGCATATCATAAAGGCACATTCTGGGTTTTCTTTCCATAGGTCTATGGATGAAATGCTAATTAAGGTAATACATGGTGGGGGTAGTTCCTCACTTGGCTGAACTACTCGAGAATCAATAAACTATACATGCAGATTCTCCTGTAAAATCTTGTAGCAAACTTGACATCAATTAATAACTAATGTAATACACTCATGGCAGGCAACGTGCAGTGTGGCTCTCTAATGGGTCCTATTTTTAGTTGCCCATAAAAATTAATGTTCATACTTGATCTCCTTAGAGCCACTGAGTTAACATTTACCACAGTTAAAAATATGAGCTACATAATCTCCATGCTCCAAGTGTCTTTGATAAAGGTCTAAAAATGAAGGCCCTGAAAAAATTGTATTTCAAAAATGATTGATAGTGCTTTAAAAAAGTGAAATGTAAGTTGAACTGACCGGTTCAGCTGCCCAGTCCTCCCATAGACTTACTGTGTGTGATCACATTGTATCATGTATGTCAAAAGGAATGAGTATCATTTAAAAATTCTGTGCTAAATGTAACGTTTCTCTAGATGTGAGAAGATTAAATCTTATCTCCCATTTTTGGCTATGTATGTCCTTTACCAACAGTCTCTAATAGCACAGCATTTCAGGGTATTACAGCAATATTTCCCCCACCTCGGTATTCTCCAGACATTCTGAAGTTGACATTTACAATGTAATGATAACAGTCCGTCCCCTAAATACATAAAGGGGTGATTTAGCGCAATTAGTGGAAATCTGAGCTACAAAGACAAGTAAACACGAAAGTCTTCATGGGTTTTCACATGCCCAATAGCAAATAACATTTTATAAGCAGTGTACACGCTAATAAGTAATTGTGAAACTAACCAACATTTTTAAGGGATATGCTCTCCTTTAATTCCCCAGCTAATCCTGAAAAATGGACTTTGACATAAAGTGACAGGCAACCATTGTGGAGCTTACAATTTAAAAATGTGTCAAACTTTGATATCTAGCTACGATACATGTAGTAGTGTTCAAATGGATAAATAAAACACCCTAGAATACAAAAGTGAAGTTACAACACTGCATGGCAAGTTATCAATGAATAAACTAATAAAACTCAGGGCGAAGTTTTAATAGCCCTAGTGTAAGCAGTAAAGTCTATGGGAGAAAGCATTCTCCCATATGGCAAGTGAATCTGGTTAAAAATTACGATTTCAGCTTTTTAAAGCACTAAATAATCATTTTGAAATACGATTTTTCAGGGCTATCATTTTAGACCTCATCAAAGACAACGGATCATGGGATATCATGTGGTTCAGATTTGTTTACTGTGGTAAATGTTAGCACAATACCTTAATGACATCCTGGCAATAATATAACAATAATAATAATAATAATAATACAACTAGATTTTATCGTCACTGAGACGATTGGTGATCCGCCTATTCGCTCCGATCATTAGACTTAAGAGATTGTGACAAATCTATAGGCGTATCAAACTTGTTTGAAGCTGTCCCTTTTCACCTAAACTTCTCTGCTCAACATTAGCTTAATATTTCGGCGTGCGCGTAACGAAGTTCGTCGTGACTCCCGGCACGCTGTGATAAGCGTGCAAGATGACTTGACTCTGAAGTTACTGTTACTACAGTATTGGTGATGTTACTCGACTCCAGTCATGAAGATATGCCCGAAATAACGATTTTTCTTTGTGACGTCTATGATGACGTCACAAACACTTTGACATTATGAAAGCGATCCTGAATCATCTATACGCATGCAAAGTCTATCAAGAATAAGCAAATAAAAAGTGGGTCAACCGTAATTGAGAGTTATGATGATTAAAATCCCATTATTCACTACGCGCGCCAATGCCGTGCATTTGCGTTTTTGTGACGCTGTAATGCACATTTTGGGTCCCTAATTTGCGGACAGGGTTCTAATTGATGAGGAATTTCCGTCAGAAATGCCAAATTCCATTCGAAAAAACGACGATATTCGTGTCGGGAAGGTGCGCGCAGAAAAAAAACCCGCGCACGGTACGCGCGCAGCACCAAATGCTCCAATTTGACGCTGAAACGTATACTGGCTGTTTATAGAGAATCATGTGAGCATGTTTAAAACTTTCAAAATTTTTGACGCGCCGTGCTAGCCATCGTGACGCGTCGCGCACGGGATTATTTCCAAAAAGTTGACCCTTGACCTTAGTTAACTTTTGCCAAATTTGTTGTTTCGTCGACCACCGCTTGAGATATCGGGCATGTATGGTTAGGAACTAGTCTTTTGGCTATGACGTCAAAGATGACGTCACTGACATTGACAGGAGGACATTCCCGTAGGATGGACATGGACTAACTATGATATGCAAGTACAAACTATTGCACTCATCGTTCTTGAGATTTGCGTGCAAAAAATGGCGAAGAAAAGAAACATGAATAAAGAAGAGAAAAAAAATTTTGACGAAATCTATGTGGATCGTAAAAGGATCACCAATAACAACAACACAACAGTAATAAAGCTGAAATATATGCTGAGATTGAAGATGAGATGAGGATGCATAATCATTGAAGTAAAAATTAGCAGTAATAGTACACGGGGGACATGGCTGTAGTATTGATCAGGGTTGTTTGCAAAAGTAGCCCCACAACACATGTACGGACTTTGCAGTTTGCACTGTATAGTATCGATGTATAATGTGAATTCAGATGATGTATGGCTGCAAATAATGTTGTAATTGTTGAACATTATAGAGAAAGCATGATTGAGAAGCAGTTCTCACTTTTGGAGATAAAACTATCTAGACATCAAATTTATTCATAAGTAGTCTGCTGTGAAAAATGAAGTGGTCAACATTCACTCTTTTTTAATAAAATTAATATATCAGTAGTGAAAAGTGAAAAACTGCACTGTGAAAGCAAATTTACTTAATTTAATAATTTAATTTAATAGTATACAGGTTGTACTGTATGGGTTAATTCTACATCCGGTCATGCATAATTCAGAACTGGTACATTCCTTCTTGTTCTCCTCATGTGAACGAAAATTCCAGACAAAATCTTTCAAGCTTTTGCCTAGATATACACTGAAATACAGTATATGTTTTTGCACATTTGTTCTTCTATGGCATTGTATGTGCTGCCGGATCATGTAGCCCTGTAACCCAGCTTTATTTTTTTCTTCTAATTATTCTAAAACTTACAATGTTGATTACTTGACCAATCATCATAACTGTTTAGGTAATTACATGTAGGTCTACACATGAAAAGAATTGGTCATTTATAATCAAAAGAGATAAATCCTGTGCCTGTGAAGCACTAGCATATTACTCATGGGTGGGTGGGGGGGGGGCAGAGTGCCCCTGATGAACGTAGAGAAGGGACCCATTTTTTTGGGGGGGGGGCTTGGTCAGGTGTGATCTAGGAGGGGGACCATGACATGTACCAAAGGAACCCCTCTTGAACCCTCCGAATTGAGGGAAAATGTTTCACCCATCCCCCTCCCCACCTGCCTGAGCAATTGGCCGCAGATGAAATTGCTCCCCTGACGATGTAACGCCAGGTAAGTAACGTACTACTGTGAGCCAAGAAAACTTGTATCCAAGAAAAATACACAGGGGCGGCAGTGGCGCTTCGCGCCCCGATATGGCGAAAGAGGCCCCAGAAATGTGTAAAAGGTCCACATTAAATTGACATAGGGTCAATACAAAAGAAATATCTGGAAACACTGACAGCAAGGAAAAGTACAATGTAAGGCCCCCCCCCCCCAAGAAAATTAATTTTCCCATGCTGTAGTCACTCAATTGATGAAGTAATCTTTGACACAATGTCCGCTTGGTTTTGTACTTGACAAGCCAATATCTTGCCCACGTATGTTCATTTTGGGCTAAAGTTGCAAACCTCCCATTAAACTAAACAAAAGCCACTCTCACCTTGCAGCAACTACATTTAAGATTCAAGAATGTCAGTAGTCACTGAAAATCTTGAACGTAGTGGGTGGCATTTAAGTATACAATAACTACTTTCACACAGTGTGTACACTGAAGGGCAATCTATCGCTGATACAACAAGCTGTTATCAATAGAAGCAGAAAAATCAGTTTTGAACAAACATTAGTGACAATTTGGAATTAATCAGACAAAACATAATATTTAAATAATAGGCTAACATTCGTGAGCTTCAAATTAAAAATTGTCAACTTGCTATCTTGAGCTTACCATAGTAGTGTTTGAATGACAAGTAAACACCCTGAGTAACAAAAGTTGGAATTTTAATGCTGGGCCACTGGCAGAGATATAATGAATAAACAATTAGAACTTGGGGGGCGAGTAAAACAATAGCCTAAGATCCACACACAGTACTCAACGTAAGTCTATGGGAGGAAATGGGCGAGGTTGAATCGGTCAACAATTACAACTTACGATTTCACTTTTTTAAAAGCAATCTAAATATCATTTGAAATGACAAATTTTTCAGGCTAGTAATGTTTAGACCTTATCACATTTTAGAACACTTGGAGAGGCATGGAGGAATATGTAGCTCAATTTTTTTAACTGTGGTAAATTTAAGCCAGTGCATTAAAGCTAACATAAATAAATTCTGTCGCGATCACTGACAAATTGGCAAACATTTGGGTTGTTACATGTGAGTAACCCTCCTTTGGAAATTTCACTAAATTTATGTTCTCCCCCAAGGAAATAATTTCTCATCTTTGTAGCGTACTAACACTAGTTTACACTAATATTCCAAATGTGAAGTTGGTTCACACACACGCATCAAGAGATAGAGATGGAGATTATTGCTGTCAATTAAGGAATGAAGGGATCCTCACCAAAGAATGAACACAAAATGTACATTGCCAAGTTTAGAGTATTTCAGAACTTTAAAAAATCATCTTGCATTCCTATTTGTCTGCTTTTTTCTTAAACTTTCACTGTTGATTCCTATGATTTTTCTTGTTTCTATTCAAAGCAACTTTATATCAGACTGGAGACTGCTCTTTAACAATCAAGCTGAAAATCAACTCGCTGAGAATGACACGTCGAGGATCAGTGAAGGCTCGGTGGATATCAACTGACTAGTGACAACACATTCACGATTCACACACTCCTTGGATCAATCTGTACTCAGACCCAAACCGTGATCAGTCAAGTAACAGGTGGCGTTTCTTTCCTTCGCGGTGGTTTTTTCCGTTGGTTTTTTAACCTAGGTTTTTCCGTCCCAGAAAAACCAGTTTTTTTCCAGTTTTTTTCGGAAGAACGGAAAAAACCTCCTAGTGTTTATTTTTCGTTATTTATTCAAGATTTTTCATTTTATAAATTATCATACTATAATAAAACAGGACAGTTCTTCTGTTTTTTGTTCTTCACCCGTTTGGTTATGAACAAAGCCATCTTTGTGATTCCCCCTATTCATGGTCATTCTCCATGCAACTACCGTAACTACTCAATGATTGTGCTGATAATGTAATACAGCTCAGTTATAGCATGAGAAAATTGTACAAATAATTAGCTCTTAGGTTGAGGCAGGGAAAAAAAAAAAAATTTTCCTTTTCGGGCTACTTTTCATGTTCCAGATAATCTGTATAAAATGCCTAGGGCAATTTACGGGGCTCTTTCTGGGCAATTTCGGGGCAAAATCGCCCCAGCCGCCATGTAGTTTTCCGTGGTGTAAGCTTGTTGTGCCAGACACTGATTAATTGGTCACCTTTTTGTCTGAAGTTTAAGAGAAATTGCTTTGATCGCAATTGTAAAGCCTTGTCTTCCGCTGGCATACCTTGGTGTTAAATAATGAAAAATCCTCGGGGGGGGGGGGGGTACCGGCCCGAGATTTTTGACTAAATTGACATTATAGCATCCAAAGGGTTAATAAGGTGTTAAAGGTTAGCTGGAATTATACCTCAATCGCGGGAAAGATCAACAGTCTCTTCTTTCTGGATGAGTAATAATTCAGATAACCCTTTTGGATGCTATAACGTATACAGTCCAAAATACTCCGGGGTCCCTCCCCTCTCCCTAATATTCTCATACCGGTAAGTTAATAACAGGGGTCGGCGCTTAACTTTTTTTACTATGCCAGACGGACTAGTCAGCCGAAATTTTTAGGTAGTCGCAGAATTCCGTAGAATACAAAAGTTTGGAAAGTTACACTGCCAATGGCAAGTTATGCATGAATAAACAATTAAAACTCAGGGCGAGTTTAAATAGCCTAGGTGTACACACAGTAAGTCTATGGGAGGAAATGGGCAAATGAATCTGGTCAACTTACGATTTTCACTTTTTTAAAGCACTAAATAATCATTTTGAATTACAATTTTTCAGGGCTTCATTTTTAGACCTCATCAAAGACACTGGTAGCATGGGGAATCATGTGGCTCAGATTTTTTTAACTTTGGTAAATGTTAGCCAATACCTTTAAGTAAACAAATTAAGGACAAATCCTTTCAGCTGGGAGATCCACTCCAGCTGGTGTACAGTTAGTATATATTCCAACTCATTTGGTTCTCGAAGCATTTTCAGGTGCTCCCAATCATGTCACTACCCTTTAGTATGTTTTGGTTTTGTTTTTTATGTGTGTACATGTACATGTAGAACATGTATTTGGCATGTTGTACTTACATTCTTTGAAGACAGCGTAAGGGATTTGCACATCAGAAAAGGGTAACATGAATGAAATCAGCTCAAATCGTTCACAATGTGAAGATTAGTATAAATCTGTCATAGAACCTTTGGGTAGAATACGTAGTTTTGGTGAAAATCTGGACAATTAAACTTCAAAATTTATAGTGACGTCGATGTGCACGGGCCATTCCAAAATTGTCCGATCAGCCGTTAGCCGAAGGTCGCGTGGAGTTTAGCCATTTAACCAATGAGTGTGCTCCGCTGGTCTTGCGACGGTACACATAACCACGATTTGCAATTTGAGCAAAATTTACACTCACAGGAAGAACAACATTCTGGTAAAATGTCGTTAATAGTTTTTCTCATAAAACAACAAATTCATGACGTATGCATCTCAAACTTTCAACACACCATTTGTATTAAAACTAAACTACCGTTTAGTATTAATAATGAAGGGAAGTAATGGACTTGCAAATCCCTGACACAATCTTTAAGAAACAAGAAAATTAATCAAAATATGTATTTTTCATTTCAATTTTATTTTTTATACATTATTGAATCACAGATTTAATCAAAGTATTTACAAGTAATCAACAAAACTGTAGCTTATAGGATGTACACAAGCCTACTTTTCAAACTTCACCTATAAAAGACATAACACTGAGGTTGCTGTCACCAAAACGACGGGCAGCTAATTTTCCACATACACTTCTACAGCCAATTTGAATGTAATCCAGTAAGAAATGTAGAAGGTAGAGCACAGATAAGACATGAGACGCGGTGGAGTAATGCTGCTGAATTTAAGTATCATCCACAGGCTTTGTTGTCTTGGAGTCCAAAAGTTAATAAATACCAAGGGAAAAACACATTTTTAATCAATGTGCATATATACAGTGCAATGGATAAATGAAACAAACAAAATATATCCATGTCTCAAAGATTTGATTTACAAAAACAAAAAAACTATTTAATGACTAACATGATTCATATACTGGATGCACTGCATGCAATTTTCTACTATTTTTCTAAGTTTTTAAATATTAACTATGAAAATTATGGTACATCATTTCATTACAGCTGCTAAATTATTTAGCCAAAAATGATACAATTTTGTACATGTTCAGTAAGGTCAAGATATCACTCATCATTATATTACATGCTATTCCGCTCGAGTGATCAGTTGTCGGTTCCGCAACAGCAATACACGGTTATAAATATTAATCTATGTTAATACCAGTAATAGTCCTGCGGTGTTGGATTACACTCGACCCTACCAGCACCATCCGCAGCTCAGGGTTAATCTATTAAAAAATATATCTTTTTTGCTGGTAATGAGGAAGACACCCCAACCCCCCTACCCCTCCCCCAACCAAACACTTACCAGCAACAAGGGTGGAAAGCCAGTGTAATTGACACGCTAATATGAAAAGTGAGCACATCAAGAACTCTCCAGGCAATTTGCATAAACTGGGCACGTTAATCGCACCGTTGGGAACACCATATGGAGTAGTGCTTGCAAAATGTGTATACACATACATTATCAGTACAAGAGTACACAAGGTTATGACTATGTTTTGAGTGTCTGTTCAGCTGTGTAGGTGCATGTGCACAAGTCTAAGCCGTGTACAGAGTTCATAAAAGGGTGCACCATTGTATGTGCAGGCCAGGGCATTGTCCCCCAGGATAAGTTAACAACGTTTTGGTGCAAAGAGATCGAAAAAGGGGCTCCAGGATGGCTCATTTTCACAACACCCTCCTGGGCTCCCAACAGCCCGAGACGGTGGGCAACACCATGATGAAATCGATCACCAACTTCACCTCCAAGTTTGGGACAGTCCACGTGGCTGAGATGGTAAAGCGGCTACCAGAGAAGCTTGGCTACTTGCCCTCACGGGTAGAGGCAGCCATGCACAAGGTAAAGAGCTCCTTATTTTCCTAAGTAATACTACAGTTTGACAGAAAAAAATGTTTTGACGTCTGTAGTTTTCTAACAAAAATTTGATTTCTAAAAATGATTACTCAAGATCTCTAATAAAACAGCAAATAGCATGCAAAGCAGAATACACATGCAGAATTCAGGCCATTCAGCACCCCTACTTTTGGAAATGGAGTAGACCGTTGAAGACAGATCATCAATACATGAACTGCATGTACTGATTTCTCAAAAATACTTTATATTTTGTAAACAAAAATTAGTTTATATTTTAAGGGAAAATGTAAAGTTGATTTGGGGAGCATATCAAAGTGTCATGCAAATTAATATTGTATCAATACAACTGGGGTCTTGCAACTTCATATGTCAAGAAAATTTAAAATCAATTTATCCACAATTTAAACTAATTAATTTGAAATAAACTTCTAACAATTTGTTTTTTTTAAATGATTCTTTGCATCATTCACTTTCTTTTATTAAATAAATTCATTTGTGTGTGTGTGTGTGTGTGTGAGTGTGTATGAGTGTGTGTGTGTGTGTGTGTGTGTGTGTGTGTGTGTGTGTGTGTGTGTGTGTGTGTGTGTGTGTGTGTGTGTGTGTGTGTGTGTGTGTGTGTGTGTGTGTGTGTGTGTGTGTGTGTGTGTGTGTGTGTGTGTGTGTGTGTGTGTGTGTGTGTGTGTGTGTGTGTGTGTGTGTGTGTGTGTGTGTGTGTGTGTGTGTGTGTGTGTGTGTGTGTGTGTGCATGTGTGTGTGAGTGTGTGTGTGTGTGTGTGTGTGTATGTATGTAAACAAGCTTGAAATCTTTTGAAATAGTCCTAAAGCAGTGAATACATACAGTACG